>CAUHTR010004586.1:0-35863 GCA_959609185.1 Schmidtea polychroa | reverse complement strand
TCCCATAAATTATGATTATGTTACCGTCATTCGATGGGCTTTGCATATAATAATGGATATATTAAGTGGATGAAAGTAATTAGTTTTGATCTGAATCAATTTTAAAAATTATCTTCATTGAAGTTCAATCGTAATTGGGATAGGAATTATTTATTCAAATATAATTTATATTTTTTTGAAATTTACTATGTATGCATCAAATCTGTCGTCATTGATCACAGATACAAACTTCAATCGAATCGGGAATATTCATTTTTAGAAAGCATCTTTAAACTTTAGAAATTATTACAATCATTGAGATAGATGACGCAAACACTGCTTTTTCAGTTTAAATATTTTAGAATATCGATTTCTTTCATGATTCTTTAATTCCAATTAAATAACTTGTTTGTTGCTTTTTATTTATTTCTTATTTTTCAAATATCTTTTTATGCGTTTGTTGAGCCACCGAGGGTCTGAACGATTTAGTGTCTATATTGGAAATTGAAGGAAAAGGGTTCAGGTTTTCAGGATGCCCAAATGACTATTTGATTTTAACCCCCGTGTACCCTTGGAATGATATTGAGATACTCGCCCGATACAAGGTTCGGGACCCGGTACCGTAGTTCTGAGCGCGTATATACCTCCATGAACGGCTTACCTTACTCATGCTGTAGGCACTACTTTCGATTATTAGCCCGTCTGGGCATGACATACATCGTCATCTGCTTTTGTATCTCCTTAACCATTGCTGGGGCGACCCTAGTCCCTTCTGACTCCGTAACTGTGTCATCTCCTGGTTCTTGTCGGCACAGGTTAAGCATTGGTTTAATAGTGTTTTTGGGCATCTGTGTTTATTTCTAGAAAGAAACAAAAAAATGCAAATTGTTATCGAAAATTATCGTGAGCCCATGACCATTATTACTAAGATGCATTTTACCATTATTGTTATTACTGTGCGATTATTATGATCTATGTTACTAATAATAATGGAGTATGGTTATCGTTATCCATATCAATTTCATTTTCCTTATTATCACCTTGATCTTATCATTATTATATAATTTTTTTACTGTAACCCTCATCCAGAGGATTCCCATCCTTATTTATGCCAATAAAAATTGTTGTCATTAGTTCTGTATTACTCTAATAATCATGGTTCCCCATATCATTGTCACTGGGGTAAAAATTCCCCTTAGTTCTATGAGTATTATTATTTTATTATGGTCGTCGTTCATAATGTCTTTTTTTCATTTGTATTATTATTCTAGTTATCGTTAGTAAGCTTATGGGCGTAAACATCGGCGTCCTGAACATTTCCGCCTGATTACCAAAATTTTAATTTCACTCGGTTAAACACCTCTAATTACCTTGCCAAGAACTGCTAATTTGTCAACAGAATTATCTATCTATTACCATTATTATTATTATTATTATTATTATTATTATTATTATTATTATTATTATTATTATTATTATTATTATTATTATTATTATTATTATTATTATTATTATTATTATTATTATTATTATTATTATTATAATTATTGTTATTATTTTCACTATTATCGTTATTCGTATCCTAATGATTGTGTTCATTAATCGAGACTGTAAAATATCAGCGTACCGGTAGAATCATATACGTTGAAATGGAAATTGTGGACTTTGGTTCTTCGAGCGTCATTCTACATTTTCGTCATGTTTAGCCTGTCCCTAAGGTTTTGGATGCAACTTAACTTGTATCAAATGAGTTTGGAAATATTAAAAATGTGATATCCTACTGTGGCTCGTTTCTTACTAGAATTCCTGACGGCCTGGTCGATATGAGTCCTCGGTGCTCTGTATAAAGTCTGGGCAGTATGATTAATTAATATTCTTTACAAAATTGTGAGGGTTATTTTCTGGTGTGAAGCACAAATTCGGCTTCAATCAGTCAGATGTTAGTTTCGTTGTATAGTTCGAGATATTTTCAACTCCTTTTATCGATTCTGTTTGTCCTTCTGGCATTGCCACATGCCAATGTAGACAATCACATTGTATGTTTGTTTTGGGACATCTCTTCCGAAACAGGAGTTTTTCACTTAATCTCTTTCAAACGCGCAAGAGCTAAGTTTGCTCACTAGACTCATTTAAACAACTATCGTCTTTGTTAAGCAGGGTTTCGATCGGTCTTCACGAGAATGTCCTATCGGATTGACACAATTTGGCTGATCACTCATAGGAACCGTTCTTGGGACAGCAAAGTAATTCTCCAGATACGTGATGGAACAACTCTTCGAAGCGCTCAATCTAAATACCACGGTTCCTCACTTTGCCCTCCCCTCCTTATTTTTGGACTGCATCAAAAACATTTCAATAATAATCATAGATGTGTAATATATATAACATCACAATTATAAAAATAAATTAACAATTATTAAATTCTTGTTCTTGATGGTGTGAATCATGGAAAAACTAATAGTTTTCTATAAAGTTCTTGGTATTTATTTTCAACTTTTGACAAAATATAAAGTTTGTTTGTTTAATAAAAAATGTTAAATTATGATAAAATAGAAAGTGTTGCTGTCAGCTTTATATATTTTTTTGTGTTGTGACTTAACCACTCAGGTAAGGTCACATCCTCGCATTTTTGATCGTTTTATTTGGTTGTTTTAGTTTCAACTTATATCAACTTCATAAAATAATTTTTACTTTTATTATTTTAATCATTGGTTTTTATTTTGTATTTTATCTTCCTGTTTGGTTTGTCTTTTGTTTACAGTCTCGCTCTTTGTGTGACCTAATAATTAATGTCGATGTGTGTCTGTTTCAGGTGATTTTAATGGATTTCTGTGATAAATATGTCTCCTGTGCATCTTTCGAATTTTAATTTATTAATTGGTTAATTATTTTTTATTTAATTGTATTTTGTTTTTTATTTATGTTTTTTCATTTGCTGGGTCTTGGGTCGGGTCCGAAAATGCTTCATCACAATAGGGGTTGATAGTCCGCACACACATGCAATATGTAATCATTACAAGGGACCCCTAACCAAAACCCACACGATCACATTCCGAACATGACACCCATGATTCACATCATGTTGGTGCTGTGCCACGCCGGCGAGCTACGATGGAGCAAGTGAGCCCCTGCCTTAGGACTACTCCCCCATCGTAACTCGACTTAACCATCACTCGACTGCCGATAGAAGGACTTACGTCATCATCATCATTCTGAGATCTCATGCATAACCTTGATTACCAATCCGTCTCCAACTCAACACTTAACTCACTAGTTTGTCTTTATTTAGCATCCAACCGCAAACTTTACCACATTACCATCCCTTCTATTCTGCCTACATTCAGCTTCATCACGTCTTTTCAGTACCTAGATCTCATCACTCAAGGCTTAATTTCGTATTCAACCATTCACCCTAACTCAACCATTCAAAATTACTTAATTTGTCAAGTCACAACAGAAAATTATATTGTCGAATTATTACATTAAAATACATTGACAGATGTTAAAATTTCGCAGAACAACACAGATATAAATCACAAAGTGCTTGGAGAAGTTCCAGCAAAGATCTCGTCGAGATCGAAAAAATCTTTGGCATTTTCATCCCAAGTTGAACTGACGTGCGGGACTACCCGGAAGATAGGAAGAGAATGCGATGTGGATTCTGTCGGAGGTACTGGAGCTGACGATTGAACGGAGGCGATCAGAGCCGCTTCTCTTTCGGCCTGGAGGGCCCTTCTCCTTTTAGTACGCTCGGCCCTAGATGGCTGGCGACGTTTCTTGATTTTCTTTACCTCCGGAAGAGTGACCGGGGTTGTCAGATCCACTACCCTGGGGTCAGCGCGACTAGAGCCGGTGCAGACGACTTTGGCTAGGATTGTCGGCTGAGAAATGCTCGAGTGGCTTAAGTTGGCCTGGTTTAATGTTTTCATCAACGAGACACCTGAGAGGTGGTGGGACGGAAACAAATTGTCTTCTTCCGCGAGTGGAATATTGACTATCTTTCTCGTAACCGAAGCTTGAACGAATACTTTGTGCAACGCTTCGGACTGCTCTCTAATAAGGGTACGCAGAGCGCAATTTTCCTCGAGCACATCATCTCGACATTTTTCAACTCGGGTGAGTCTCGTCCTCACCTCCTTCATTTGGGCGGGAGAGAAATACGTCCCCTCTAGGTGATCCGACTTCTTCTTAAGGAGTTTGTAGTGTTTGAATTAACTGATTTTTATCAGAACAAGAAAAGCATGGACGCAAGATCGTAGCGTTGGCTGAGGCTTTTGACATTCTATAATGGTAAATGTTTTCATTAACCCTATCATTCCGTTTTTCATTCAAACGTCACACATCATACCTCATCAAATCGTCGTTAAGTTATACCAAGTGTTCAATCAAGTGGGAATAACGGTGATGATAAACGTCCTAACCACAACAATAATAATAACAACCCCAACAACCACCATAACAATCAACAACAATGATGCTGATAACAATAATAATAATAATAATAATCGTAATAATAAGAATAATGATAATAATAATAATAATAACCATGATCATATTAATAATAGTAATAGCAGTAGTAGTAGTAATAGTTCATAAAAATCATCCAGCTACTTCTGATACCCTGGGGAAAAGAAATGTCAGAGTTCATTGAATTTGAATGAAAACAATATCCCTCATTGGCGGCTTGCTGAATTTTTAGACCCCGGGGTTTAGTCATTTAATTTACTCTCATTTTAAATTAATCGAAGACTAAAAACTGAAACTGGGCATTACATTTTCTCGTCTACCCTCCGCCCTGCTGAGGATGAAAATCTCCAAAAAATTCCCCCATGAAATACTTTAATCACTTCGATTACAACTACATCAAAAATCTAACTCATAATGTCAGATTAGTAAGAATTACAATTTTTGGCATTCCAGATGTTATCGGCATAGTTTTTAATTCTGTTTAGTGGTTAGTTCTCGGGTTCGCCACCTACTGTATTTGATATTCTCATAATCTTATCAGCGTCGGGTATTTTATTGGAGATTAATTCTTTACATGTATGGCCGAAATGGATCTTGTGTGAATACATGGGTTGCGATTAACTAATTCTCGGTTGGACTCATGTGTATGTGATTATCATTGATGCGATTTTTCATGTATGGAGATTTTAGTGCCAGAGTGTTATCTAAACGAATGGGTTCTTCGTGCGAATGTTCATCTGTGTCTGTGTTAGGTCTAAATTGATGCGCTCTACGATTTGTGAATGATCAGCTGGTATGGTCTGCAAGTATTCCGGCAATCCTATCGCCTAAAATGCATTTGATTGAATGTGAAATTTTATGGAATAATTTGACTTCGATCATCGAAAATTCGGTTTATGATAAAATGATTTCATTTGTGATTTACTGTTCGAGCTGGCCTCCTTGCAGTAGGAGTACTTAACGCAATGCGTTTGTGAAATACGATATTAAGATTACTCGACATCAAATCTTATTTAAATTTGGAAACAATCACTTTTAACTGGGGATTCGCGATCTATTTGTGAAAATTGAAATTCACTATGAATTGGATTTTCTCGTATTATACATGTCTTACTGTCGATAGTAGAACCTGATTTATCCGTCAAAAAATGTTAATCGTTATACCGGACTTCGCGCAAAGTTGTCAGTGTCATGAGTCGCGAAATTCTGAAAATAACTACCGTATATCGAATAAGTCTAAGATTTCGTTAGTAGAATTTCGCCGTCTCGCTGATTTAGTTAATGTGACATGATCGACTCGGAATTGCGATTTCTTGATGAAGTTAGTGTTTCTACTTTTAGTTACTACGCCGAGTGTTCTAGAAGAGCGTCAATTCTACTGGAGTAACGATCGAGTTTATGATGAAAATTCTAGATGAACGCGATATAGGAATTTTGTATGAGTTACGACGATGACGGTGAAAACCAAGATTCAAGAACTTTCTGGCGACGTCCGATGGATGAGAATTTGATCACCCTAGCCATTGCGAAAGAATCTTACACACTACTGTCATGAAAATCTTCCATTTTTTCATTGCATCCTTCTTCTCTGCTACTCTTTAGCTCCGCTCTTCCTGTGGCAACGGATCAGTGAGGAAGCCCCCACGATGACCCGCTCTCAGCCACTGCGTCGCTGATGTCGCACCTCACCTTCTGGCGAGAGGAACAACCCGTCTCCCTCAAGCTGTGGCCGGCCGAACCTCAGTGTTGCATGATACTCCAAAATAAATAGCATATTGCAAAATTCATAATAACTAAAATTTTATAGTATTCAATAAAAAATCTAAAATAAAAGTGAATTACAAAATTTTCATATAAGATTTATTGGTGAACAGGAAAAACTTTAAAATTCATTTACGTAAAGTTATTATCATCATTACTATATTCCAAAATACTTAATAAAAATATTTATAACAAATAACAAAATTTACTCAGTATAAATTTGAAATGGTTCTCCGAGTGATTTATTCTGGCTAATATCCTTGAGTAAGTCCTGTGTAATAGTGAATTCCTGGTTGTGAAGTACCTTAATGAGTTTTTGATTAACACTGCATGTAGGTTCAATGCGCTTACCTTAATGAGTTTTTGATTAACACTGAAAGTTCTGTTTCAGTGTTTTCCTTATATACTAATTTTTTTGTTTATGCGAGCCAATCAGAATTGAGTGCGGTGTAATTTTTTAATTTAATTCGTTTTCTTGGTTTTTCGTAGTTTTCTTGGTGTTTCCTTACTATTTTCCTTTGTTTTTTATTTATTTTCTTATTTATTATTTAATTTCTATTATTTTACTATTTTTTCCAGTTTCCACATCTTAATTTTTCATTTTTTTATTTTTTGTTTTAATTCCCTTTGGTTAATTTGTTATTATTTATTCCTATTGTTTATTTGTCTATGTTTTTAATTTATTTTTGCTTTGTTCCCTAATTTTTCTTTATTTCTTATTGTTTTCCTCTTATGCTTTTTGAATTATTACCTTACTTTCTAGCCCAACACATTATTTGGATAGCCGTGGTTGGTGTCTTGAGACTCTGTAGCTTCGTCTGGACTTACTCGCGACTATTTTCGATTATCTTTATTTATTTTTTTTCATTAATTTATTTAAATTTACTTTACATTTAATTTTGTTCCTGATTCACACATTCTAACCCAACACATTTATTATTTGCCACAGAGTTGATACAGTACATTGCGAGCCTCTAACTTGAATCTTCGTCTATTCAAATAATTTGTAATTTAAATTAAATTTCGTATCCTACTTCACAACTATGGTCCAATGATCAGAAACATTTTCATTCCATCGTATTTAATTTACTTGCCACGTATATTTGTTATTTTTAACACGTTTTAACTTACTACATTGGGATTAAAGTATGCTTCAAATAGAAAATATTTAACTCCTTAACGTCAAAACTTTTGTAATCGAAGATGCATGTTGCCATAATACAATAAATTCAGTAAAATAAACAATTAAATTTCTAAACATTTTAAATTCATTCGAAAAGATTCCTAATGGTTGTCTGCAATGAGGTTACAAAGGAATAAGATTTTAAGTATAAGCTTTCAAAAATTCATTAATATATAATAAATAATAGTTACAAATTTGATCGATATTTATTAGTTTTACATAAAACTTGTAATTTCAATTCATAAAATAAATTCAAATATTATTAAGAATTTTACAAACAAATTTTGTTGAAAATATAGAATTGTTATTTTCTGCCTTTATATAATTAGAAGATTATAACAATGGCCCATATTTCGAAAATTTTTTACAATGCTTTTTTTACAAATTATCAGGCTAAAGCGTAAAATATTTATCAATGTAAAAAAGAAAAGTAACATAACTAAGATTAAAAGATTGGTATAAAATTGAATGATACGCTTATTCACCTATGGATCATTGATGGCTTATTATTTCGTTGCACGAGTAACTTATTTTCTGAACTATATAAGAGCTTTAAACCTAATAAATCAAATTTACAATGGGTTAATTTTTATAAATATATTTTAACAACTAAAATTAGGATTATTGAATACTGATTTTCTAACAACTAAAGTTTTTTCGTCTACACAGTATTTTACATGACTCAAAATTCGGCTATTTTTTGACTAGGTCTAAATTTTTTAAAGGTCGTTTTTTATGGATTTTTGAAAGACCAAGTGAAACTTCAAGTCATTAAAATTAGAAGTACATTGACAGAAAATTGTATGAATCATTATTTTTTAAATTTTGCAAAATTATAAATCTAAAGAGTTTTATGAATCTGCATTTTTACTTACATTTACAGTAATGGTTAATTTGAATCTTCTATGAACTTAGAAATTTATTACTATCCAAATTATAGTACGAAGATTTGACTAATTTAAAATGTTCTTGCTAATAAAATGAACGAAATCATGTATAAATCATGTAATCTATATTTAGAATATTGTTCATATGACCAAGTTAAATACGATAATTAATTCATGTATTAACTTAGTTTATATGTCTTTTTGTCAAATTTTCGTATTTCAAATCTGAATATTGAAATGAAAATTCTTTTTTTCATTTAGATGAAAACGGCTGAGCGTATTAGACATATTGTATTAGACATGCATAAAAATTGGAATTTTATTTTACTACGACTTTCGATAGATTTCACTCAATATTTAACTTCCTGTAAAATCCTAATACGAAAAGCAAAATATAGAAGCATCATTATATACTTGAAAAATTCTTGTTATGCTATATGTAAAATAAAATATTCTTTATTGTTAAATTAATTGGATCTGATATTCATAATTTTCATATCAATTAATTTACTAGGTTTATTAGACGATTCTACATTTATAGTTAACATTTTATCACTGGGCATTTTAATTGCTCTTATTCCTTCGAATAAACCGTGAATAACCGTGATTTCTCGTGATCCATTCTAATTAAAATAACAATTAATTCTTCAAATTATTTAAATATAATATTTATTTATATATTTCGAAATTATTTATATATTTCGTTTCAACCTAATTTTATTCATTTTGTTCTCTAATTTGAATTAATTTGTCATTTGATTGTCATTTGTTTTTTAATGTCTAAACATAAAATCGATTTAAGACAAGATTTAAATTCATTTTTATAAATTTATTTGTCTGATAGTTTGAAGACTTTCTTTCCATGTCTGTTAGCAGAATAACGGCAGTTGTTCTTTATTAAGTAATTACGAAACTTATATTTATCAGATACTATTATTTTTGGCGCACCAAATTTTAACTTTTGACTGATGACTTATTTCGAAAAATAAAACTTTTTCTTAGAATTAACAAGTTTATCAGTATAAAAAGTGAATTGAAAGTGTCTTGATTGAGTTGCATAACATTCTACAATACATTTTTTATTGGGGATTTAAAATATTGAAAAGAATTATTGTTTTTTTTATCACTCACTATAGGATATTTATCACAATTATTGTTTTTATTAAAAACGAATTTTGGTATTTTAATCTTTGAAAAACCGTATTGTACAAAGTTGAACGTTGCAATAGTTACACAATTACAACTTTTGTTGATAGACAACTTTTAAATATACAACACAAACTTGCTGAGGTTAATGGAATTTATCATGAATATATAATAGAGAAGTATATAGAGAAGTATGTAGCAACATGCTTAGGTGCAGTTGAAGGTCGGTCAAATGATGAACGTTTTGATCCATATTTCAAAAATAAACCTATATATCTTTAGGAGGAAATCTGACAAATGCTTTGTATATGTATACTTTGTTTTGTAAATGACATCTAGGAAATAAAAAAAACTTTAATTCTTTTCATTACAGATTTCGAAACGATATACATACCAGATGAATCTATATCTTTCATATATTTAGAATAATAAATAACAGTAATGGGTTTCATAATTTCATTTGTAACTCGATTTTGTTTACCACCATCATGTAAATCGTTGAATCCTTTTATCTTGCCATTTTTATGTATTACGTCAATATGTCTAGGTGATAACTTATTTGTTAGTTATGGTACATCTTTTCTATTTTTCTAAACAGTGCCATAAGCTCTAATTTTATAGTAATGAAGCTACTAGAATATACTAATTATCTACATACAATTGCTCCTTGTTTTGATATGAATTTATCATATGAGCTAATACAGTTCCACTGATTCCCAAAGCCAGAATAGTTTTAAAAGTAAGAGATGAACAATCGGTTGCGAACAATTGGTTTTGCCGAATGAAAAGTGAGTACATTCTGGTGCACTATAATCGACACAGACTGCCGAAAGAAGTCTTTCCATTCGTCTTTTCCCCTGGTCCATTTTTATAATCAGAATTTAACACAAATCAAATCTCAAATGATCACAGACAAACCAAACAAATATAATAAGTCCTAAATTTATCAATTTATATTACAAATTTCCATATTAAATACTAACTGAATCTAAATATATTCGTCGATGTTGGTTTGGTCATTTTTTCGCTTCCAACTGCCTAATACTTCAAAGCATGAATCTCTACCCGATCTTATATAGATTGCACCATGAGTTGAGCTTTTTCTTAATAGACATGGAATGGAACCAGATGACATCTATTCTTCGGGACCGATCCTTGAGTCATTCAGTTCGTCCTCGATGTACTTCGATCTGTTGCTGAGCGCCGTTCAGAATCATTCTATTTTTTCTACTAGAACAAAATGGAAATAATTATAAACGACAGTTGTTGTCCGAGTTTCCCCAAAATATTTTTGAAATTATTTATTCCTGAAAACCTAATGCCCTCATCACTTACTGCAGTGGTATTCAAACTGTGTTCTGCGGAACACTAGGGTTCCATGAAATTCCTCAATTTAACGTATCATTTCACATAAGGGTTCCGCGATTTTTTGTTTGAAGACTACTGACTTACTTCATCATTACGTCGAGCTTCCCAATCTATATCACAACTTACGAACATTCTTACATGCATTAACACAATCGAATAAAACGATTTAATATAGAATAATGACACCAAAATAATATTTAATACACAAGTTTGCCTCCAAATCGCTCACTGGATAATCATATTCATGGCGAAAGTCACAATTAAAGTTTGAAAGTCATTTGTGTCTTTTCTAGGATGATAATCCTTTCGAACACGATTTGGTTTGGGTCTGTAGGCCAAATGTCACCGGATAAGTGAATCAGTTGGCAGTCCGTACTCGAGATGGCTCCGCTCTAGCGTGAGAGCCGCATAAATTTCTTGCATTGCTTAACTGGGCCAGGAGCGCTGGGTTCATCGTGGGCTCCTACTTAAGTTGTATCACCTGTGGTTCCACATCAAGTGTTACCTATTTAGCTATTCGAGCTGGTTTGGGCGAATTCGGGATTTCAACGCAATCCAGAACTTTGTCTATGATTTCCGTTTCATCTAGATTTGGTGGAGTCCTTGATGCATGTAAATTAGTTATTTATTTGATATCGAGTCCCTTCTAATCTAACCCAATTATCAGCGTCGCTCTGATCATCCCATTACTTCATTTATTTAGGTAGTTCCTTTATTAATTAAATTGGATATCTCTCAAGCCGAACCAAATGTTAAGGATATTAATGATAATACACTTCCCTTAATAATCTATCGATTCCCCCACTACAACCACTCGTGTCTTATTATCGATAAATCATTAATAGCAACAAATAATTTGTTAAATATTATTTTAGATTTTTTGTTATAAATCAGCAAAGGGTAAAAAAGTCAATGCCACCTTTTGTCACCACAATTGTCCCAATACATTATAAGATGTGAAAATAGTATCAACCGAACATGAATACTCGTTTAGATATTTTTGGAAATTTTTACTGTGAATTTAAAATAATTGTTTAATTTTAATACATTAAGTTTCGATCTAAAATGATCGATAGTTTGTCATTAAACACTATGACTAAAAGCCACACAGTTGAGAGTAACTGTTTAGACTTAACAATAATCGTCGACTTTTGCGCAGCATACCCACTAAATGCGTTTGCATTGAAGTTAATTTCTCTGCTAGTTCTACACTTGTGTAATAATTGTCTGTACAAATCGTATGGTCTTTGCCTAAAACATCTTTACAAAGAGATAGCACAACCTCAGATGATTTATTTCTAGATGTTCGCTTAGCATTTTTATCTTTGCCCTCATAGATTTAGAATGAATGAGTGTAACCTGGCCCACTACATAATTTAAAAACTTTTATGCCATATTTATGCCACTTTTGTTTTATGTATTGACCAAATATTATACGGCCCCGAAACGGCACTAATGATTCATACACGCACAGTATTTCGTCGGGATTATAATATTTTTTAAAATTACTGTTTAGATAATTAATAATAGGAACAATTTTAGATAATTTATCACTTGAATTACATTCTTCATTATTATTAAAATGAAGAAATCGCAACAGTATTTCGAATCTATTTCTTGGCATGACTTTACGTGGAAATGGCTGATTAAATCCTTCATCTTTACTCCATTAGAGATCAATTTTTGGTAATCGCACCAATCCTATCCACATGATGAGGCCAAAGAAACGTTTTATTTCGTTAGAATTTGTTTCATGCCATTGATCTAAACGATACGATTGCTGTTCGGATTTTCTTTGCGATACATAGATGTTCGTTTAATTTGCCATCATTTCGAATATTTCATCCGTGACAAATTTTCATAACTATTACTTTTATTACTATTGTTTAAAAAATGGTTGACCAAATCAGATGTTATGACTGACACCACGAAGAAACTGAGGGTATCTTTTCGGCTATTCTTCATATCCAAATCGGTTTTCACATTTGCCGGACACTTCGCTGATGAACTCTTCTCACAACGCCATGTTATCTGCTACTTTCCGGTATGCTTTGTTACACATATATAGCAACCTAAACATAACTTCGTATTCCCTTTCTGACTTTCAATAATTTTGTTAGGTTCGATGGGTAGGTACTCGAACTAACACAGTTGTAAATCTGACTTCACTGAATTTACTGTTACGCGTATAAGTAATGTTTGATAAATAAATAAATAAACGATATGACTTTTCAAATATTTATTTTAACCTAAATAGTTTACAAAACTATTAAACAATAATAAAACAAAACTGGCTGCGCGCTAAAGTTCAGACAACTGTTATTCAAATTTTATTTTTCGTTTCTCTTATGAATGTCTATCGTGTCTCCTTTCTGTCAAAATTCCGTCGGTATTTATAACTTTAGAATAACTAACTCTATTTTCAGTAATTGTTTAATTATTAAATATATGTATTTATATTTATTAAAATATTATTATAAGAACTTTTATTTCCTCCAATTTCACCACTGATTATTTTATCCACTGAATTGAAAAGAGAGTTTGAAGAGTCAGTAATATTCACTTGAAAAGGCAGCAAACATCGATATATTACTGATTTATAGTCTTCAAACTCTCTTTTCAATTTATTAAAATGCTATTATTATTTATAGTCTAAATCAGTGGTTCTCAAACTTTTTTGATCACGACCCAAATTTTTGACATTTCATGCCAAAAATTTTATTGCGACCCACATGACAAAGATTAATTTTAAAATAAATGTTTATTTAATGAGAATAACTCTATTTAACTCTAGTTATTCTAGTCATCGCGACCCACCAAAAATTCTTTCGCGACCCAAAAATGGGTCGCGACCCATAGTTTGAGAAACACTGGTCTAAATAATAATTTAAATATTTATTTAATTTCTTAATTCTATAAATAGTAATATTTAATTACTATTTATAATTTATTATAAAAATCCTAATTTTATTATTTTTTCTCCTTTCCCTGGTTCCTACTGAATCCCAACAATTTTATTTTCCATTATGCTTAATATAATGCCAGAATTTTATAATAATATATTTATTTATTTTATTCTATTATTTAAAATATTAAAAATTATGAATAAATACAGTAAATACATACAAATTAAATTTGAGCAATCTTCAAATAAACTATAGTTTTATCGGCTAGCAACATTTGGCTTTTTTCTTCCTTGATTTTTTCCGTTGCTTTTTTCCGGCATACCTGTGCGATGCGAGGTCTATCAATAAATTTTCTCTGCCTACGTCTTATCGGAAATCAGTGTGTCGCCGCATACGGTAATGATCTCGGGGTAACTGATTGTGCGAACTTTCCTGAAATATGCTTTAGTTCCTATGTTATCTTTTTTACTGTGTCTAACTGACTCTAACGACGATAAATTGTTTGAACTTTCACCATGTATGAGAACGTCAGAGAAACCTTTATCAAACATTGCCTACCGAATTAAAGGACATTATCTATTACTACTTCGGATCCTTTTCCATGAACAAAATTATGCTTACCAAATGAGGTTTACTAAAAGTCCCTTGGACTGATTTACTGCTCAAAACCATGTCACTCTAGTAGTTTTTTGATGATCACATGAGGGCAATTAAATAAATTTTTTATATATTTATTTTTAAATCTTATTCTATATAATTTATCCTGCTTGCTGTGCTCCGTAAAGATATGCGGCTGTTGTGGAATTTGGCGCGTTCTCAGTAGGTTGGTAAATTGGAGTGTTGTATGTATGTGTTGAACTAGTTATTACGATGGTATTTTGATTTAACGTTGAAATATTGAAAAAATGTTGATTTTTGATGAATAAGAGGCACAAACACAAGTTTTTTATAAAATTACAATAAATTACTTAAAACACCTCTAGTTGAAAAACTTATAAAAAGGGGGAGTGGACACGATTTAAATGAAATGAACTAAATTTATGATGCATATCAACTTGTTTTATCTTTATCATAAGTTCTACCACATATGTTCCTCTCAATAGCTAAAAGATTAATGCCCTGTTATTCTTCAATATTTAATATTTTTTAACTTATTAGCCGTGATTAAAAAAAAATTAGTTCTTACTGTAAATTTAATTTTAACCCTTTCCAGCCCAAATTTTTTCAAAACAAAAAAAAATATATGCAGTAAGAAGGTACCAAAACTACTTATTTTATCATGAAAATATTTTACTTCATTTTTTTTGTTGCCCCCTTAGAAAAAATCAGTATGATTCCATTTGGCAACATTGGGCACATAGGTACCATACGTAAGATGGATAGATGGTAAAAATAAAATGCATTTAACTAATGATTCCATTTGGAATCACTGGGCTGGAAAGGGTTAACGAAATTTATTGAATATTGTAAAAAATTGTGGAAAACTATGATACACTTTTCTCTTTATTTCTCGAACCACACGTCAAATCAGGTAGATTTGGTGTCTTTTCCAAACACATTTTGTGAAAATCAAGTTAAAAAGTAATATTACGTTTACACAGCAAAGGGATTAAAATTTTTACATTCTAAATACAACCTCAAATCAATTTGACTTTTAACCTTTAGAAACATAAATTTTAAGTGGTGAACTTATTGAAAGCAAGTGTTTAGGGATTAACGTATTCCGTGTTTTCAAAAGTAATCCAAATTTTTCAACCTTAGAAAAATAGTTTTCCTCTTTAAAATTTCTTTAGACTTGAGTTATTTATCTATTATTTCCATTTATAATTATTCTGACAATAATATTTATTTTGAATGACGAAGTAAAAATCATAGTTTTCGTTTTCAAGAACAATTAAAAAAATAATGAATTTAATTTTGTTAACCCGAGTTGGTCATGGGCAGATAAGAATATTAAGTATTATAGTTATTTTTTATTTGAAAATAATAAATTGGTTAGTATAAAATAATTAATTTGTACTTAAATAAATCTTTTTTTGTGTAATTCTATAAAAGCAAAGATTTATTACACCTTAAAAGGTTTATTTAATGTCTGAACCGATAATAATAAATCATTTGAGCAGTTCTCATGTTGTTAAGCAAGTACTTTCGAATTTTTGTAAAAAATCACCATATTTTTGATAGTTTTTGTTGAAATCATTGATATTTTAAACGTTAAAATTGAAATAAAACGTTAAAAAAATTTTTAGTACATTTTGGGCAACACAAAAACGATATTACTTATCTCCATTAAAATTCCAGACGAAGAAATATCTAGCTCATCTTCATCACTTAAAGCCTTCTCCAAATCATCTAAAGATTTTTATTAATTCTATCTGATCCATCATTCCTACTCCGTGGATATTGAAAAGAAACTTGAATGGTCGAATTGTGGCATCGAATGTTTCAAAATGCTCTTCTAGCGCAATTAAGCT
The DNA here is from genome assembly GCA_959609185.1 of Schmidtea polychroa. Taxonomy (NCBI): domain Eukaryota; kingdom Metazoa; phylum Platyhelminthes; order Tricladida; family Dugesiidae; genus Schmidtea; species Schmidtea polychroa. The sequence continues at coordinate 19,692 of CAUHTR010004586.1, read as the reverse complement.
TGCCTTCACTGCGACTTAAAAAAGCTTCTGCATGAAGAATATTGGAGTCAATTGCTACCCGCTTGAGCTATTGTCATCATCGAAAAAGCGTTTTCGTTTCCGGCATCGACTCGATGAAGCGTCTCTAAATTCATGTCGTGCTGTATTTACGACCTCAAAATTAGCGGCAGTTCCATAATCTTCGAAGAATTTTTGTTTGATTATATTTCTTGTTTTTGTATTTTTATGTTTTTCTGATATGTTTGAGTCAATTTTTCTGTGATACTTCTTGCATTTGTTTGATTTTATTTCGAATTAAGTGTTTATTTTCTGTCATTTTTCTCATAATTATTATTGTTTATTTGATGTATATTTTCTATTTACGTAAACTTACTGCTAGGTCTGCATGTTATGTACCACCACATTTCATCACTTTTTCAAGATTTGGGTCTAGAATTAAGTTCTAGTCCATCAGGAGTTAATTCGGTTTTCTCAATCGCAACAACATAACGTCTGACGAGTGACATCTGCTCCCTGTGACTTGTCAGGGGTACAATCAACTATTATCGAAAAGTTTTTCGCTGCTCTTATCTCAGCAAGTAGTTTATTTCTTATAGCCGATACCAGGAATCCAATCAATTCATTTTGAGTGTTTTTACTTTTAACCCTATGAAGATGTTTTCCAATACTGGATCAATTTTGCAAAAAGTTGAACAATTTTCAAAAAACTTCCATTATTCCTTTTGAAAAGCTTGTCATTACTTCCTCGAAATACCATATTTAGTGATGCCATAATCAGTAAATTCGAAATTAATCGTTTTAAAACTTCATTCCAATGTATAACTTCGGACTTCAGCAATTGTTGAATCTGAACGTCAATTGTTTGATGAATTTCTAATCGTTTTTTTTATTCAATCCACTTGCTAAAACTTTAAAAATATTCTTCACTGTATTCTTCACTTATAAATTTGAAGCGCCTTCATGATGTTGTTCCAGTTGTAGTATCCGGATTGCGAGTAATTTGACGATGTGTTTCCGAGCAACTTGCAGCAAAAACAGAAAACACTAATTTTTGTTGGATAAAAGACCAGCCAAGACCTGTTGATCGTGTCACCGATGGCCATCGTTCGTCGTAACTAAATGTTTGAAAATGACAGACTTTCTTTTCGTGGATATTTTCCCATTTTGATCACACCTGGGCCTTTCTTCACAAGATTTCGATGAGTTGATTGCTAAAATTTTCATGCCGTATTGCTAAGTATATGAATGCGTCAAATTTTTCGCTGGAATCTGTAATGATCAAAGATTTATCAACACCAGTATTAATAATCAACGGGTTCAGCACCAACACGTCGATTGAACTTGCTGATGACGGAATTCAATTCGGTAAAAGTTTCAAACAAATATAATTTTTGTTTTGATAAATAATCCAATCATATCGAATCTGGAATTCTTACGATGAGCAACATCAAATTTTAATTCAATTCCCTTATTAAAATGTTGAACTTTAGATTGAAAGATTCCTCGTTCTATTGTTGTATTTTCACTGCACAATTCGAAGTCATAATTTTCATTGAATGAATCATCTTCATTTGAATCATTGTTAAAACCATCATTTGAAATTTCATGAAAAAATTTTTAGGGAAAAACAGCGGTCATAAACTCTAATATTCCTATCAACTTGGTCTTCCAAATTACAGTCTACTTGTTTTCTCGGAGTCCTTTCATTATAATTTTTAATTTGTGATGGTTGGCAAATATATTTTAGAAAATCACATTGTAGGTTTTTTAATCACTTTTCATTCCTTAACAGCTATATTTGTATATAACAGTTGAGAACTAACAGCTGTAGTGAGTGCCGCTGCATAAACGCTTTCCGCATTCAAGTGTTACATATAGAGTTTCGTGAAATAGAAACCATCCTTGACATTGCTTATTCACTTGATGAATTTTCACTGAACTAAATAAGCGAAACATTGCATTGGTTATAGCCCATACCAATTAAGGGTTAGTAAAATTTTAAATATTTTCAATTTTCTTCCAAATGATTTATTCAATTTTTAAGATCTTCAAAGATTGCCTCGATATATTTTACACGAGTTGGAAATGATTTGCTCTCAAAGTTCATTTCAAAATGTTCACAAAATAAATATCTTCAGTCTTCCGTAATGCCATTTAAACGATCATATAAGTCGACAATATTCTGTTCTTTGATATGAAGTTTTAATACTCATTAAAATTTTTAATAATGCATATTATAAATGCAAGATTAAATAAAAATATGGAATCTGGTATCTAATTTTCTAGTTCTGTTGTGCTAGACTTAACATAACTATAAAGAAAAATCATTATATGCACCATTTTTGTCTAGGAAGTAGACAAACTTGTGTCGAGTGAGATCTAATATATATTTTATCACATGAAAGTAAAAACTCACAGATCATTCAAACAAAATTACACTACCATATTATATATTTGAAACACAATTTTATATATTCCATAAAATCACAATTATCCTTATAATTATATGGGGAAATAAAGCTTGTATATTTGGAGAACTATCCCTAGGAAATATATGTGTGACAAACCATCGGCTGAATGCCAGGTTTCATACTTTTTAGTATTAATCAAATTATTGCTTTATAATTTGCTTACAATTTGAATTTTCCCCCTTATATATAAGGTCTATAATTTTTTAAATCATTTACTATTCACAATTTAACATGTAGTGAAGTTGGTCTATTTTGGTTCTTGCTTAGATTGTGTTCAGATCTTGGTTATGAATAGATGTCATGGGTGCAATGCCGCATACACTGAAATAACTGCACTTCATCTCCATTCTCAAGTTCTTGAAAACTGTCGATTGAGGGAATTGATTTATATCACAAACACAATTTTATGTTTAGGTTTACATTTTTGTATTTGGAGTATTATACAGTTTGTGTAAAGATTTTGAACAAGAAGTGGTGTATTCAATGTTGTAAAGTGGTTTCTTATTCCTGTTATTTTAACTTCGTGTTTCAAGTTCTACTTAGATTGTGTTAGGATGTTGGTTATGAATATTTATGTCATCGGTGTAAGACCACATATATTGTAATGAATGTCTGTCATCTCCGTTCTCTATGAATATTTCAATATCTCCTTCATGTCCCCCTGTCTCATTCTCATTTGTGTTTTTATTATGACATATTTTATAGACATCTTTGATGTCCATTGTCGGCAGCAACTAATCTGAAATCAGTCATTGCATGTAAGAAAGATTGTTGATATTGTGTGAATGCCCATTTTAACTTAGATAAAGGATTTTATAAGAAGAGGAAAACAATACATTTTTACTTCACTCTGTGTCAAAGCAACGACACAAGTATATGTAGATACTTATTTTAATCTAGTACAGGAACAATATTTCAACCAGACACACACACACACACACAAAACGGGTTGTTTGGACCTATGACATAATAAATTTCGAACGTTATGTTGTAATAAAGTGAGCGAAATAATTATTAAATATTTCTCCACTGAACAGTATATTTAATTGACATCCAATGAACGAGCTAATCTTACCTTTTATAGCTAACTTGCTTTTATTTATGAATGTTTGAATTTAGCATGAGCTGTGAAATCTAGAGACATTATGCAAACTTAAATACCGAATAGTGGTCAAAATCACGGATAAGGGCTAACAGTCCCGAATATCTGATTCTCTTGACAGTTGGTTTCATACTCGATGTTCTCCAGAAGATGTTCTCCATACTTATTGTTTCAATATGGAGATCGAATTTACATGTTAACTCTTCTCCAAAGAATAATATATCAATGATAGATCACTCGATCTTTCTACTCATCTAAATAACTTGTCTAGAAGTTGAATTTCACATATACAGTCGCAGAAGTTGGTGTGAATGAAGTTCCTGTCGCGGTAGATCGGGTAAATTCAAAATAAACAGGCCTAAAGGACATAAATATCTAAGACAAAGAATTGTGCACATTGTCACTTTAGTGGATATGGAGGTTTCAATTGTTTATATATTGTTATCATTTTTTCATATATAGTCTCGATTCCAAAAAGAGCGCTATTTTCGAAAATTTTACTCTTATATTATTTACAAATGTTTATAACATAAATTAAACTTTGTAAATGCATTTTTGCTGTCCATTTTTGTTGTCTTTTTCATATAATTAACAAAGAAATTAATAGGTAAAATTTTATAAAGAATAATAAAGATATTTGATATTTCACTCGATAAGATGATAATATTACAATACATTAAGTAATAATTAATAATGATAAAAAAGGCAAAGAAAGGAATGGTAATAAATATCTGTATTTTTCCTTGAATGTATTGAAATATTTGCCGAAAATAGTATGATCTACTCATGTTTTATTGTCATAAGTAATATCATTTTCTAATTTACAAACATCCTGTACAAAAAATGCCTATGTTAAGTTAATAACTTTGAAAAAGGAGAATATTATATATCCAACAAATTCGACAAATTCTTTTTTATATTCTCAGTCCATGAATATCTTTTCGTTTTACAGCATCTTTTACTTATTAAATCCTTACATTTCATGGCATGTATCTCCAGTCGGTCCTGTGACACCTGTGTCCGAAATACTTTGATTTGCTGCAGTCTCTTCCTCACGCCATTGGGCCTAAACCAGGTTCCGTTCATCTTCTGTATTTGCTCCTGGAGTACCTTGGTTCTGGCGTGGAATACTTCCACCTGCCGTAGTGCGGCTTTCCGATCGATCTGCATATTATCCAACAGTTTTATCACTGAAACGAAATGAAAATTAGACATCAATGAATTTGATGAATTCTTATTTTTTCATCAGCATTGACTAATCTATAATAATGTTGAGTTTTAGAAATTATCTCACCGGAAATACATTATGTTCTGACAACATATCTTATATTAAAACAACAAGACTCAACACAATAAGATTCATTGTCAATACAGTAACAAATCTTTCCATTAATCACAATAATTACAATTTCTCTCAAATCTACTCATTATCAAAATGACAATCAATAGTTATCACTATACGAATGTCATCCGAAGGAAAATCTTCTCAAACTACTTGTAAATCTGATCAGGCAAAAAAAATTAAGAATTCATCAACAATTCCCTTTCCTTTAAAACTGTCGGGTACTTTAATGAAATCTCTAATTTATAATATTTATCGTCGCTTTTATTTAGAAATTTCTCTTCAATAGAAAATAACAACTATGTTTGACTGTACTTCTGTTTATATACGGCTGAGATGACATGAATCAAATCAATCTGCAAGTCATCATTATTTTCAAAATCTCTCATTTAAACAAATAAGATAAATCACATATTTCCCACTTTCTGAGAGGACGCTAGTATGCTTGTCAAGCTCGGGAATTTTGTTTTCGTATTGAAATAATTAATGTCAACAAAATTTTAATTAGTTAATTATATAACAACCAATTTATATAAACCCAACAATAATCAAAATTTTTCGAATTATTTATATTAATAATAATGCATATTCTGGAATTGAGATCGCTTAAAAACCTCATACAATTTACAGCTCCGCAGAAAATGAGACTTATCAAATACAATCTATAAAGGTAAACATTTAAATTTATTTAGAATATCCTTTTAATCTACTTTTCTTTCAGTTTCTTAAAATGGAAAAATTAATTGATAATTTTGAATCTTATTTTGAAAACTCTAAAGAAATAATGTTTTATTTAAGATATAAATTTCTTATCATTCCCAGGAACAATCAAGACACTGCTCCACACCAATTTCTAACTATAAAAGAAAATAAATTTTGTTTATCTAATGTTCATATTGTTATAAAAAAATGTTTTGTTTAATTTCGCAATAAAAAGTCGATTATTCTTATTGCATTTTTTTGATTCGACTTCAAATCCATAAAGGGAGAGAAATTTTGTTTCAAGGAGATGCTTTAAATTCTCTGAAATTATTGCATCCTTGCAAAAAATGTTAGTATAATATCCAGGGCCTAGGAGAGTGCGGGGTCCGGGGCCAAATTTTTTTTGGGGCCCCTTTTTAATAATTAAAAAAAATTTATAGTTAGCGACATCACAATATAAAAACAAATTTTATTATATTAATGATTTACGGGCTTTTGAAATTGCAAATTTATCAATTATTTCACTAAAATTTAGGTTTCTTGCAATATCGTTATTAATATGCAGCATTGCTTATCCATTTAGCCGCTGTTGTGCCATTGTAGATCTCAAGAAATTCTTAATACGTTTTTGAGCTGAAAACGTACTTTCAGACTCGGCTACAGAAACCGGGATTGTCAAAAATATTCTTAATACAACTACAAGATTTGGAAAAATTGACTCCAAATTCATTTCAATAATAGATTTAAGCATTTCTTTTGGCTTTGATGATTTGAAGTTGGTTGCGTAAATGCTTTTAAAAAATATCATTTCATCATACAGGTCTTTTGAAATGTCATCCGAAAATTTAATTTTAATCTTGTCGCACTGATTTTGCAATATGTCTTCATCAATGCTATTGAAGGTCCACAGGAATTTAAAATTATCACAAATTTCAATCATTCTTGAAAAGCGAGCTTGTAATGATTTTAGTAAAACTGAAATGATCTTATTGAATATTTGTTGATAATGTAACTTAACAGCTGCTTCATCAATAAACTTTCTTTTAATTTCAAATGATGCGTGAATGGAGAATTTTTCAGCATATTCCTTACTATCACTCATCATCTTTTCCCATCGAATTAATTTTATTGAATTAATTAGTGCATCTATATTCTTGGTCTCGAAATTAAGGGATATATTTTAATCGAAAAAAAATTTTCATACCTTTTGTTCACTTCTTTTAGTATTAAAATTTATTGAAATTAATTTTTATCAAATAGAAGAACAAACAATATAAACAAACTTTAATTCAGTTTAACACCGACAATTTTAAATTTAAAACTTCAATGAGAAATTTTCGAAATATTTCAAGCCGTTTTATTTCATTTTTTAGAAGAGAAATTTTAATGAAATTTAAAATATTCTTTCGAATTCCACGCTAGTTGGGTTTAAATTAGGGGCCCCAATCTCATATCATTAATGAACGGATATTTTTAAAAATATTTTTGAAAATCTCTTATTCGTGGATTTTAATAACGCTCAAGCAATTTTAAATGACGAATTCATAATCTTAGATCAATCTGATTTATTAAAAAACATGTTAGATTGAAGTTATATCATTAGTCCATTTTCAAATTGTTGAATTTTTAAAAATTAATTTTTGTTTCCAAAAAAATTTCAAATAAAAATTTGAAGATTTGAAGCCCGGGGCCAGTGGTCCCTCTGGCCCGCCTCTCCTAGGGCCTGATAATATCTAAAGTTTAGTCTTTTGAAAACAAAGTACATCCGACTTTTCCTTAGAATTTCTTTTCATTCCAATTCATGGCATATATATTTGTTGAAGTAGCTGAACAAACAAATATCGCTAATTTTAGATCTCAGTTGCATGGTCAATAGTCTCTACATTTATACATTTCTATATTTTTCAATTCCTTCTTAAACCCTTTTGGCTGTGAAGAAATAAGTATTAAATTAGATTTTAATTTCGTACTTCGGCCGTAGGATTGTGTATGTAGTAATCACGACTTTGGAGAAATCAGCCTTCAATATTCAATGCTGAACTTGGCACATTTTAATTTATTTGTACAACCTTAACAGAAAATGCATTTTGTTTAGGATATCTATATAATAAAAAGGGATGTTAATTTAAATAAATTGATTTAGGAAGAAATTTCTAAAATATAAGGTGTGTTGCTCCACAATCTTGGAAAGTTGGACCGAGTTGAAAAAAAAAGAGAAAAAAAAAGAAAAATGGCAAAATATTGGAAAAATCAAATGATGAAAAATTCAAAAGTGAATATTTTTCGAGGGAAACTGGCATGGGCGGATGCAGAACAATGAGACGAGTTCCAATTAAAAAAATAAAAAATTTGCTGAAAGTTCAGCTTTAATATCAGTAACATAAATTAAACTACCAGAATTCAGGGAGAGTTTTTGAGATGAGAATTAAAAGTGTAGGATGTGTCTTACGGAAGAAGATTTTTCAATCATTAAATTTCAATGACTACTGGTGACAATTGAAATTTTTTCTGATGAAATTTATTTTTCATTTACAGCCAACTTTTGATTCGACCAAAAGCGTATTCAAATTTCTTTAAACCATATAGTAACAAAAATGACAAATAATTGCAATAAATAAAAATTGAGATAAAATAACAAAACTCTTTTATTATAAAAAAATTCGAAATTCGAATTATAAATTTACTTACAGGTTATAGAGAGCAATAATAATCAACAACTAATAAAACTTAAACAAAATTAATAATTAATAAAATTATATATTTTACTTTCTAATTTCTACATCTCAAAAATTAATTTTCAAAATACAGGAAATATCACATTGTAATTATGACAGTTTTTCTGGAAATTTCAAGTAAATTTAAATATGAATTTGGAAAACATTCTGCCGTTTCAATTTGGAAAGCAATTTTTTTTACACCATCGAACCAAAAATTGACGATATTTTTATCCCAGCAAGCTAAAAGCGCATTTTTTCGTATATCTATGAAAAGCGTGCGTATAACGTATAAATGTTTGTTTTTTGCACGAAAAGCGTAGGTTACGCTTCAAAAGCGTACAGTTGCCAACCCTACAGACAATTTATTATTTCTATCGCGAATCAAAGAAATTCAATTTATTCTACATTTTGTTAAATTAATTTTTCTCAGAAACTCAAACGCCAGTACTGATCATATTCATAATACACGATTTCTGTTATAAGCATGGATATTATTTATTATTAGATTATTGTTTTAATATAATCATTTAAATTTATAAATAATCCATTTATTAATTTATTGAAACAACATTAAACAACTGTGATGATTTTGGTTAAACTGATATTGTTTTGTGATTCGACCGTGAAATCAAATCCGAATTCGGACATTTTGTCATTTGAATAGGCAATGCAGAAAATTTATATACCAAAAATGTTATACACCAAAATGAAATTAAATTCAAAAATTTACGTAAAGATGTAGAAGGCATAGTCGAATCTAGATTGTATAAATGAACCTAACAACTGGTAAAACAATCAATATTTTATTGCTGGTATTAATTGGATCCATTTAAAATCAATCTTTCGAATACAACGTTTTATATTTAATCACAAATAACATCATAAATATTTTAAGGAGTTTCTATAAAATAATTAATGCATAAGTAAGGATTTCAAAACACAATAATAATTTAATTTATATTTTAGAATACCTCACACCTAACATAAGTAAAAGAAATTAACAAGGAAGCTGGGAGATGGTATCTCCTAAATATTAAATATCTTGACAGCTGTCAGAGGATATTAGAGGAATTGGAGAAGACCAAACGATATGTGCTAGGAAAGATGTTGAAATTGAAGTCAATATCAATAAGTGCTATTAAATTGTGGACTATAAAAGGAAACACGACTGTAATTAAAACAGAGTTGAAAAGTGAAGAAAGAAGTTTAGGAAAACGAAAACAAGACAGAATTTGTAAAGAGAAGAAAACAAAAATTGTAAAGAAAAGAAGAAAATAAAATAATAGCGAAACTCAAGTTAAGCTACAAAGTTACCGAAGAAGCGATTTAAGAAATTAAAGTTATTTAATAAATTCGAGTTAAAGCAAAAGAAAGCCACAAGGTCAAATTTACCAATTATTGAAACCAGAAACAGTTGTCAAATGGTTGTGAATTTCAAGTTGTAAAGTAAACGTACTATTTCTCCCGAAGGGTTGTAACAAGCATTCAATTTGTCATTGTAACAGATATTTCTTTGTATCGTTGTAAATTGGTAATCAATTTTGTTAACCAATAAAGTTTATATTGTCTGGAGCTCGTTATTGTTATTAAATGAGACGCTTTGGGGTCAGATCACTAATTGATAATATTTATATTCACCGACAACCCCAACAAATTTAACTGAATTTCTTATTTTTTTGGTAATATTATTCTTAAAATAATTAAAAAAAGGATTTAACACTCTCAGTGCCACAGAAAAATAGGTCTTTTTAACATGTTATTGTGAGACACATTGAGCTGACAAGTTTATTTTACAAAAAGTCTCTGTCAGACAAATCGACCTGATCGACCTTATGCAAATGAACTTACCTATTACGAAAATCACAGTAGACTAAAATATTTCCGTATTTTCTCTTTCTTTGCTGTCACTGCAAAGCACTGTCAATCAAAAATGACTGACACGGCACTGAGTGTTAAGAGCTATTTTTATTCGTGAAGTGAAGGGATTCAAACACTAGAATGCTAAACTTGATAATGGAAAGTTAAAAACAAATTGATATATAATTGTCATTATTTATTTCTATCCGTTGAGACATATAATTATTTACAAAAATATTACATTTTAATATTTCTGTAAATACAGAATCTGACGGCTGTGGACTTAGCTCCTCGAGGTGTAAAAAGTGGTTAAAAGTAAGTAAACGATAACATCAGATTAAATTTAAAAATAATTTTTAATTTTTAATAATTTTTGTTTCAGATTTAGAAAATAAGGTCTTTCTTAAAACAATGTTTTTCTAATTGGATTTATAGTTTGCATTTACCGAAGCTTACTTATTTCCTATTTTGAATGTTATAAGAACATTTTAAGATGTTTGTTTATTTTTTCTTACAAATTGTCATTTGTTTCTTCTAATTATTTCAAAATTATTTTTAAAATAAATTTATAATAATTACAGTTTTGCTAATATTAATATTATAATTTTATTAGATTATGCCTATTGTGATTAAGATTTGCGACTATCGATATCGGTTTGACAATGGATTCTTGATCAGCAATACTATTGTTAAAAGAATTACTGAATGCTTTAAAACATAATATTCGTCATACTTGTATTTTCGCGCATATAACTCGCGGGTTATACCGAATTTTACATACCCCGCCGGGGGGGGGCTGCCGGGTATATATGAGCGTGGATTATATCAAACCGTATTTTACACCTATTGGTTAATTTACTGTATTGGTTAATTTTTACACAAACTTAAAACCCGGCGGGGCACATGAGGGTGCGAATTACCTGCGGAAAATACGGTATTAATTTGTCTTTTAATAGAAAACTATACGGTCGATGAAAGCTTTAGGGTGACTATTAATTGCCCAGTGATGAAAACAACTCTGAGGACGGAATTATAGCTTAACCAAAAGCAACATTATAATTCAAACTTAGGTTGCTCCAAAACAATCAAAACAGTCGAATTTCAATTCAACTGCCTTATTGAATAATACAATTGTCAAACTCAAAAATTATTGTGGACTGGAAACAGACCAACAAATTCGTGCTTTTGACATTTTGAGTATATACCTATTTTTCAACTATTTTTTCAATGATATAATCCTTCTCCTATCAAATATTCTATTGCTATAATATTCATTATTTATTAGGCAGACGAATGATTTGCGTGCGTCCATGATGCAGTTGGGCGACCTCTGCGATATTTGTGGTGCTCCAAACAATATAAACCACAACTGGTGGCTTTAACATTTCACAATATTTTATCCGAAATACCTTATGAAATCTTGATAAGAGAAACAAAAGCATTTAAACTAAATTCAAATAAGTGAACGCAAAGGACTGAAATGGATCTTCACGAATGTTAAAAAAATTTTTTTTTAGAATATTTGGAAAAATTTTTGAAACATTCTTCTCTTGAATTAGGTCTGCTTTGGAAATTATAATTTTATTTAATTATGTGTCTAAGAAGTTTACTGTAATTTATACAAGAGGAAGGTTATTTAAGGAATAGCTGGATTTATTAGGTCACCAATTTCAATGAAAGTTAATGACTAGTTTTTCCGGTGAGGAATATTTGTGATGTGAAGATATTTGACAAGTGAAGATGTTGACAAGACGCTCTTTTCGCCGAGTGTTGAAAATTTAATTTACTAATTAATAATTCTGTATTCCTCTGATATCAAATAATTTATCTGGAAGCTTTATCGCTCCAGGTTCACCAAAATTGTAGCTTTATTAGTGGGTTAACTCCTAACACAGATTTTTATAAAACTAGCTGACTCTAAAGATCATTTTACTGACTCGAGACTGTAAGTAATTTAATTAATAAAAAACAACCATAAAAATGTTTTTGAAACTCTTTATATTTCACTATCTTAATTTCACTCAAAACTAAACTTTCAATATGTGTTCTCAATGCTATGAAATATTTATTATTACGTAAAATCACTTTTTTTGTGTGACTAACCGAAACCCTAAATTATGTGATCATGATAATGATAATCATATCAATTATTGGTTCAAACTTATACAACATATTTTAGATATAATTACGTTATCTCTTCAATCCGAAGTTAATGAATAAATAAGAATTTATAATTGAAATAAGGAAATGACACTAGATTTGACATCAATATATTTTAAATTATTCCACTTTCCGTGATCGGATCGATTTGAAATTTTGATAGTATGCTGTGTGCTCGACAATGAATCTACTTACCAAATTTCAGATTAATCTGATCACGGAAAGTAGGTTAATAAGGCCTCACAGAATTTGCGCGGCACATAAAAACATCAGCGAAGTTAATATAGAGGGAGCAATATGACAAATATAGTTTTATTACTAAAATTTATTAAATTTGCAACAATAAGCTAACAATAAAAATGACAACATTATTTACGCAATGTCAGAAAAAACTTCACTGTAAGAAAGATGATCGGTTGTATCAACAGTCCTCAGGAGTTCAATGTGCCAAAAGATGGGACTACAACCTACCACAGGTCCGATCATAGGTGATTGGAACAAGATTGAAGCGATACATCAAATTTAACGTTATTACAACACACAGGTGTGGTGTTACGTCTAACTCCTAGCTTTCGTTGGATTCTCGAATTTTAAATAGTTTACCTAGAGGATAAATTGTATTCTACGCTAAATTCTTGTTGTTTTCCACTACGCAAAAGTTGTTACTGTTCACATATTTTAAAAATATTTTTGTTCCTTCCTTGTCAGTAACTTCGCCTTGTCAGTAAGATGAAAAAACATTCAAAATGAAGAATCAGTTTCATCACTATCGTTGCCAGGTACAATATATCCATTTTCTTGGATAAATTAGAAGCTGAAAACTGCTGGTTTTCGGTGTTCGAAGCTACTTTCTATCCCAAGTCAAAACATGGACACAAATTCAACCGATTACTGCAATGCTTACCTCCACATATGTTGCAGGATCTGTCAAATACCATCGAAGAGAAGCAATGACACTACAGGATTCGTATTACAAACTGAAGGAACCATTTCAAAATATTCAGCAAATTTGGAAATTCAAACTCAAACAGTTTTTAAAACAAATAATTCGTGATTGGGAATCGATGCAACTAGGGATAAAGAGGTATGTGAGAGGATCATTAGACCGTTATATTTTTGCACAGCATACCCAAGTCTATAAATGTGATTTTCGATCGGTACAGGATTCTTCTCTTTCCGAAAGATATCATGGACCTTACGAGCTCAACGAAATAAAACGAAAGTCATAATATAAACTCATCAAGGACCAACGACAGTCAACGTGTTAATATTAAAATTTTTTTTATTATTATAATATTTTTACATTTTTAACGCAATCAAAACGAATTCTCAATTAATTGTATTCATGCATTTTCTATGATTAGTAACATGATATAAATCGAGAAATAAATAAGCATATTAAAGTTCCATTTCCAACCAATAAATAGGGTCTAAGGTAAGCCATAAATGGAATATATGTTATTTATAAACAAAAAAAATGTATTTTTAATTGTTTTTATTATTTAAAATTATAAATCCATTAGTAATTAAAAATGCTTGAAAGATGGAATGAGTTTATAAAAGTGAAACTGATAAAAGAAAAAGTGCCTAAAAAGAAATGAATGTACAGAGAAATTTTGTAAAATTGCCAATTTTCTAATGAAAAGTAATGAAATATCATGACAAAATCTAGTATTTTTTGATCTAGTCTTACAAACAAAAATATGAAAATTATTGAATTAAAAAAAGATCAAAGGTGAAACCAAAAGATAAATATAGTTTATTTTCAACAAAACAAAATTTAATAAATACATTGATCAATTCAATAACTAACAATATAGTTTAATAAGTTAAGTAATCCCACGAAGGATTATCTGAAACCTTAATTTATTGTGTTAGGATACAAATAATTTGTATATTTTAGCATCACTATTAACCTTTCAGCTGAATTAAGTCATGTCCCTGTCTTTTAAAATGTTTATATCCTTTTATTTTCATTTTATTTAATTTTTCTCAATCTCCTTTAATCCACAGTGTGACAGTAATTCATTATGTCCTTTTGGAGATATATATAAGAAGTTTACTAAAACTTTTCGTTTGCAAAGTTTTTCAATTTTTTCATTATTTTTCTCATTTCCTAAATTTTTCTAATTTTTTATAAATTTATGCACTTAAATTTTGTTTTTTAACATTTTTGAACTTGCATTAATTTTGTATCAGAATTTAATTCAATTAAATTTTATTTGCACTCATATACATAACTAGGGTTTCTCATTTCCCGCCAAATAATGAATCCCGGGAAACGAGAATATTTGGAAGATGTTCCCGGGAAAATCGGGAAACCCGGGTTATACTATCTACTAATTAAAAAAAAATTTGAATTAAAAAAAAACATTTAATATATTCATTTTTTTTCATTACAACAGAAAACTTAATTACTAATAGAACAAAAAAAAGTTATTTATCAGCACAGTTCTTAAAATGAGTTCTAAGACAAACTAGTGCATTAACTGATTTATCGTTGAGTCTTGTCCTAAGTTTATTGACAAAAAGGCCAGCAGTCGAAAATACTCTTTCACTCTCCACTGAGGTTGGTTTAATGCAAAGAAGAGCATCTAAGAGCATCTTCAAATTTTTTGTTAATTTTCCACTGGCTTTAGATAAATTAAATTCGGTTAATAAAGTCTTATATTCTTTATCTCCGGTATTTTGTTTTTTGGTGCTCATATTTATAGCACTTTCTGCTTTTGTTTCAAAACATTTGCTGGCATTTCTGATTCTATATTAATTTCCGTATCGGAAATTAGTACACTATCTTCATTTTCAAGCTCAACGGTGTCTTCTATGATATAAACTGGAAATAGGCGGTGTAACAATTCTTTAGATAATTTAATCATTTCAGATTTCGACGACATTTCAAAAAAATTATCAACTTGTTTAGAATACAATAAATCTGTATTATTTAGGTATTTTACCAATGAAATTAAAATTTTTGGTCTTCGAGTTATCATCCACAATTTAAAATTTTGTAGTAATTCTCGAGATATTGAATTATCTAACGCATTTAACGTCTCTATTACAAACGACAGAATCCCCTCACTTTTTATTAAATCCATATCACGTCGACATAATGCTTCGGACGCTAATTTTACTGGACCTAAACAAGCAATTAATGCTTTTACTATATGGAACAGCTGATCTTCGTTATCAAGTAGATGTGTAGCATTCATTTCACATAGACTTTTTTTAATCGGAATTCTAATTTGCTCAAATCTTTCCAAAATATCTAACAAGCTATTCCACCTTGTCTAATAATAAGTTTAATTCTTTACCACATTCTAATTTAACATTTTGCTGAAGAATTGTGTTGCGCACTGGCGATTTTCTAAAAAATGATGATATCTTGCGGATCTATTTTATTGCATCCTGGATTTGTGGTTTTAGTTGATTCAATTTAAGGTCACATGTATTTGTATCATGTTCATATGACATGCCTTCAAATTCTGGATTTTCCTCTTTATTAAGACCATCATCATCACTTGCTATACCTTCAATGTCGCTATCATCATCTAATAATTGGTTTACTTGTTGCTTCTGATTTTTTTACCAATAATAAGTCTGTCTTAGCAGAACCAAAAATAGTATCCAAAACAGCCAGATGAATTCCATGTGTGTAGCATTGTAAATGGAAAGCAGGAGCTAACTTCCCAAATTTAACCATAACGGCTGCTCCATCAGTTATGATTGCAATAATATCTGTAGATGAATTCAAATTAAATTCCTTTAACCTCTCATTAACAATATCTAACGTTTTTTCAGCACCAAAACTTCCTTCAATTCTTACTAATCCCAAATTTTCGAATATTCCATCATTGCACATAACATTGATATTTATGTATCTACGATTACGGCTGCTTGTGCATTCATCTAAAGTTAATCAAAATTTTTGATTTGCTTTTAAAATAGTTGAAAATTTACATTTAAGTTCGGATTTGATTTCTGCATAATAGTTAAATATAATATTCATTATGTGTGAAGGATTTTTAGGCAGAAAATATCCTTTCGCAGAAATAGATTCACGAATAAATGTACTTTTCGAAATAACATTGATGGAAATTCCATCTACAGGTGCTAGTTTTGCAAGGATTTCTTCCAATGTTTTTTTCTTTATATATTTTAAAATGGAATTTTGATTTCCTGAAATAGATTTATCAGATGTGCCAGGCGATGATGTACTTGGTGCGTCGAATTTATCGTTCTTAGTAACCAAATATATTCCATGTTGGATATTCAAATGACGATTCATTCCACTTGTTGAACCTCCTTTTCTCACAATCATTTGATTACATTTATTGCATTTTGCTTTGTCCTTATTAGTAGAATCAATGATAAAATAAAATCTCCAAGTCCTTTCTGTTGACATTCTTTTTCCTTAATAACCCTTTATTATTTAAAACTGTATATCAGTAAAAAAAATAAAAATTGTTATTGAAATTTAATAAAACTTACTTTAATTCACAAATAAACAAAGAAAATTATTTAAACTTTAAATTTATGCTTGTTAAACAGTAGACACACACGCTTTGATTAAAAAAAATATTATATAGTTATAGTGTACCTGTATAATCTCGAAAACAAAAAAGTCAATTGTTACTTTGGTTTCAAATATTTTTAAATAAAACAAGAAGTAGTTTTGAAATATTTATTTTCAATTATTTGTTGATAAATGTTTAAAATAATCCCGGGAATTTAATTTTTTTCTCGGGCAATCGGGAATAGATATTTTGGTGGATTTCCCGAGAAATCGGGAACGAGAAATCCCGAGAGAGAAACCCTATACATAACCCAATCTTTAGCAATAAATTAAAACAAAAACATGATTAAAATACATAAATTAGGAAAATATTGTTGGTGTTGTTAAATTTAAAATGATGTAATTAAAAATGGAATATTGGAAAATTCAATAGATCAACAAATTATCGAATTAAAATTTGAAAACGGGTCAGATGCAAATAAAATGATAGGAAAGATCATGACAAGAACATATTCATCAGAATATGTTCAGAAAGGGTCGAAATACAAGAAAACGTACAAAAAGCAAAAAAACTTTAATTAATTAAGGAAAACCCAGGTAAGTAAACAGAAAGAAAAGTAAACAAAGTGGATTCTGGAAAACCATATCATGACAACATGAGTAATGGGAAAACAGGGAAAAGATTACCACAAAAGAGAGAAAAAATAAAAAAGACCGTGGGGCAAAGCTTGTCAAAAGGAGACGATCTAGTTGAAATACCATTAATCAAGACAATTATTTCAATTATATAAGGTAGCTTACACTCAGACACAATCGGAATTTTGCCTCAGGTAGGGATGAAGAAAGCGACAGTAGGCTAAAAAGGAAAAACTAAAGATAGAAGATAGACTAGCGGAAAAAGAAATCAAGGAATCACGTTAAGTCAACGGAGTAAATAAAAGAGGTGATTATTGTTGGAGAGCTTGCAGAACCAGAGCGGTTACAGTGAGACTTATCAAATAGACATTTTATTGAGATATTTGGAGTTTTGTAAATTGTAGTTTATACGAATTTCATTACAAATATACGTTGTAGTTTATCTAATTGTTTTACAAAACACATGGAGTTAGAAACACCGAAGTTAATATTTATTCAATTAAAACTCTACAATATAACAAATATTCATACCACAACATATCATTATAAAAATTAAGTCGTAAATATATTTGCCACCATGCATACACAAACAATTAATTTTTTACACGTTAGGTGGAATTATAGTTGACCACTTTTTGGAGTCCAATTTAAGTGATTACATTAAATAATTCCCCATAGCTCCAGACTGATGTTGATTGAATGAAATTCGATTTTCCTTAAAAATTGAAAATTAAAGGTCTTGTCCTATAAAGGATGCAAAAACGGATTAGTTTATTAATTACAACATTGCAAGTGTCCCAACCAATATTACTGTTAGACACAAATCAATTCAAGTCTACTCCTAACACTTATTTACTAATTACAATTTTAAATTCTCTCGCTTTTTCTGAAAATTTAAACTGGTAATTATTAATATTGATGAAACTTTTGATCATTGCTATAATTATTTTAATTTAAACATCAATAATTTCAATTTAACATCAATAATTATTTCAACTAGCTAATCACACTTTTAATATTTAAACTATATTATTTTTAAATTGAAGTTTTGGAACTTCTTACAATTGTCAAATACTGATTGAACTGAAATGCCTTGAATAACACATGACACTCGTAATAGTTCTGAATCTACAGCTGCTAATGTGAAATATCTTTTAATACCGAAAATTACAGTCTTACAAACCTAATTGTTAGAGTAATGATATTACATTAGAGGCCAAGGACCAAATGTGAAGCAGTTCAGAGTATATTGCGTAATTCAATACAATGTGTTAGTTATTACGCAATATACATTACTATTTAAGAGTGATCACTCTGTGTTAATATTAATAAAATCTTTAGATGGAACCAATTGTTGTAACTGTTAGAATATAGCCTTTTCCTAGATGATTTTTTAAAAGTGAGTAAAATGATAAAATTTTCTAAATACCTGTCACCACACTATAAGTTTTTTTGTTTTAACTGTCAAAAGTTTCTGTAATTTCGCGACCGATTTTTTTAAAAATTCCGAAACACTAAACTGAGACATGTAAATTTTCAGGAAGAGGTTAATAGAGTTAAAAAATTTCATATAATAACCCCAACATAAATAAATGAAATCTTTTTTATTTAAAAAATGCATGTATTTAAAAAAAATGTTTTTAATATTTTTATTGTGTTTATTTTGTAACAATCTTTGACTTTAATAGCTAATAATTGAGGTAGAAAAAAACCTCGGGAAATCAGATATGTGAGTAGGCTGAGAATTATTTTATTATTTTTTCAATTAAACATTCCGTTTCCAGTAGTCAGTCGAAAGTTAATGAAGTTAAGAAACGATTTATCAAAATAAGATATGACATCGCGACATTATTTTATTTGATTAATATTATCAAAATAGATATCACTGTAACAAATTGGGAAACGATTTCAGTAATTGTTTTCTGTGAAGGTTGACTATTAATTTTTATAGGAATGATAAATTTTAATATTTTATTATCAATACAAAAAACAAAATTTAATTCAGGGGTTCCCAATACGTGTCATGTGGACCTCATGCGGCTTTCTAGCAGGCTCAATTGACACCTATTATTAAATTCATGCGGCATTTTAAGTCTTGAAGTCTATTATGTGCAATTTCACAAACGTATCTTACTTTTAAATATTCATTCTAGCAGTGTTTTGTTAAAAAATAATGCGTTTACACTAAATAT
>CAUHTR010004585.1:0-26472 GCA_959609185.1 Schmidtea polychroa | reverse complement strand
CATCAACGTTTTAAAAGTTACCGGAAATAAGAGACTGCTAGAAATATTTCAGGCAAACAAGAATGTTTTTATGGCAGATAAATGGGACATTGGGTGTACCAATCTGATAAAACATAAGATCATCACGAAAGGAGAGCCAATAATGATTAAACCGAGACGTCAGCCAATAAATTTGGAAGACAAGATTGAGGAAGCAATAAAAAATCTAGAAAACAACGGAATAATTAGGAAGTGTAATTCACCGTGGAACACACCGTTAGTTTGTGTATTGAAGAAAGAGAAAAAAGACATCAGGCTTTGTCTAGACTTCAGACAATTAAACAAGATAACAGAAAGACAAGCATTTCCAATGCCAAATGTAGATGAAATTTTAGACATCCTACACGGATCCAGATATTTTAGCTCAATCGACTTGGGAAATGCTTATTACCAAGTGAAGTTAGATAAAGAATCTCAAGAAAAAACAGCATTCTCAACAAAAGAAGGACAGTTCTGTTTTAACAGGATGCCGTTCGGTATTGCAGCGGCACCAGGAACATTTCAAGAATTAATGACGAAAGTATTGAAAGATTTGTGGAAAGATGGAGTGATGGTATATTTAGACGACATCCTAATATTCACAAGACAGAAGAAGACCATTATAACATATTTGGAAAAGTCCTAGGGAAGATCGCAACAGCAGGACTAAGATTGAACCCCGAAAAATGTCAAATATTTAGAAAAGAAGTGAAGTTTCTGGGACACATAATAAACAAAGACGGCATACAAACAGATAATACTAAGATAGAAGCAATACAATCATTTCAAAAACCAAAATGTGTGAAGAATCTGAGGAGCTTTCTGGGTATCTGTAACTATTATCGACGGTTCATAAAAGACTATGCAAAGAAGGCAAGAGCACTAGAAAGCATATGCGGAAAAAACAATGAGAAAATAAGATGGACAGAGATGTGTGAAAAGGCTTTCGGGGAAATGAAAGAAGCATTGATAACCGCCTCAGTATTGGTATTTCCAGATTTCAGAAAAGAATTTATATTAGACACAGACGCGAGCTTCGATACTATTGGAGCAGTTCTTTCGCAAAAGGATGAAAAAGGACATGAACATGTCATTGCATATTGTTCACATGCGATGAGCAGCCACGAAAAAGGATACTGCATTACCAGAAAAGAATTATTGGCAATAT
Source organism: Schmidtea polychroa (assembly GCA_959609185.1). Taxonomy (NCBI): domain Eukaryota; kingdom Metazoa; phylum Platyhelminthes; order Tricladida; family Dugesiidae; genus Schmidtea; species Schmidtea polychroa. Next base: position 25,286 of record CAUHTR010004585.1, on the reverse strand, counting down.
ACTATTTTTGTAAACATTTCAACCATTACTTATATGGTAAGAGATTCGTACTGAGAACGGACCATAAAGCTATTACGTTTATGGTAACAACGAAGAAACCAATAACTGCTCAATTCCAGACATGGATCAACTATTTAAGCAGCCTGGATATTAAAATGGAATACAGGAAAGGAACAAGCCATACAAATGCGGATATGCTATCCAGGAAAACATGCGGAACATGTGTACAGTGTATGATGGAACACGAAGACGCAAAAACCGGCAAAATTAAAACCAGAATATTAACAGTAACAGCAGAAGGTGGATATAACAAGTGGCAAAATGACAATATGGAGGTCCAAGAAATAAAGAATAAGTTAGAAAATAAAGATTGTAAGTTCATAATGGAAAACAACACGGTACTAACTAAGCAAGGTAAAATATGGATACCGTCAGATAATAGACAGAGGATGATAAAAGAAGTACACGTATTGCTGTGCCATGCAGGTGCACAGAAAGTAACAAAATATATCCAGAATAACTGCGACATGGAAAATTTAGCAACGGAAGTAAAAAAGGTAATTGAGAACTGCGAAAGATGTCAGAAAATGAAAACGATAACAACCAAGACAAAGGAGGAAACTCAAACAATAAAGAGTACAGAACCATTCGAGAAGATATATATGGATATATGTGGGCCATTGAAAGAAACGTTCAACAAAAAGAAATATATTTGCGGAATCATTGACCACTATAGTAAATACATCTCATTAACGGCCATAAACAAGCAAGACGAAAAAACAATTAGTGAGACGTTATTAAATAAATGGATATTAAAGTTTGGAGCCCCAAAAGAACTTCATGTAGATTGTGGGAAGAACTTTGAAGCAAGAAGTATAAAAGAACTAGCAAAGGTAGCTGGCATTGAATTAATTTTCTCAAGCCCATATCACCATAACACGAATGGTATTATTGAAAGACAATTCAGAACAATCAGAGAGTATATTAACGCGTCATTGAATGAAGGAGGAAGGAAAAACTGGGCTGATATAGTGCCAGAAATAGAATATACGTTAAATGCAACAGTTCAAAAAACAACGGGAGTAAGCCCAGCAGAGATTATATTTGGGAGGAAAATCGACAGAATGAAATGGTACTCGAATAAATAAATAAATAGAGAAGATATGGAAAAGAGAATAGAGGATAAAACACTAAAACCAAAAATAAGCAAAACAGTGAGAGATTTTGAAATGGAAGATGTGGTTTTGATCAAACAAGAAATTCGAAATAAAGACGATGCAAGGTGGGAAGGGCCGTACAAAGTGATAAAGAAAATACATGAACGGAGCTACTTACTTAAAGATCAAAATGGGAAGATGGTAGTCAGAAATGTTGAGAAGATCAAACATTTTAAAAAAGGGGGATGTGAGGAGTTAAAATTAAAAGACTAAATTAAATTAGTTCATGATTAAAATTTGTAAAATTTTAATTGAAACTTAAATTATTTTAAGATATTAAAATTGAAATGATAATTGAAATTTTAATAAAATTGAAATTCAAGTATGGTATGTTGATATTTGGTTGAAATTAAAATTTAGAAAATGTCCCAAGAATATTTGTTTATATAATCAGATTTAATGAAATATAATTTTGGATTTAATAGTATTAGTAATTTATTTTGATGACCGAAGAATTAAATGTTATAGCTTCTAACAATTATTATTATTATTATTATTATTATTATTATTATTATTATTATTATTATTATTATTATTATTATTATTATTATTATTATTATTATTATTATTATTATTATTATTATTTTTATTATTATTATTATTATTATTATTTTTATTATTATTATTATTATTATTATTATTATTATTATTATTATTATTATTTTTATTATTATTATTATTATTATTATTATTATTATTATTATTTTTATAATTATTATAATTAATATTATTATTATTTTTATAATTATTATAATTAATATTATTATTATTTTTATAATTATTATAATTAATATTATTATTATTAATCTTATTATTATTCATGCAAAATTAATCCTGACGTCATCGATTAATGATTTAGTGCTATATGACGCAAACACTCAAATTGCATTACCCTTGTACCTTGATCATAAGGGTAATTAATTGATACTGGTCAATGATTACATAAAATATTCAATAATGCGCAATTAAGGATCATTGAAAAGTTTCCAAATTAATCATGCCATGACATTGACTCTCATTAAATTTGTCTTTTATCATATCTTGTTTTATCTCCTTTTAGTCATTATTTACATTATTTCATTATTTCACAAATATATCATCATTATCTCTCTCCTTCCCTCTCTGACATACCCCAGCTAATATGAATATCCCCTAACTTTTAGCACAATTAATTAATTAGTGTTATTATTATTATTATTATTATTTTAATTATTATTATTATTATTTTAATTATTATTATTATTATTATTATTATTATTATTATTATTATTATTATTATTATTATTATTATTATTATTATTATTATTATTATTATTATTATTATTATTATTATTATTATTATTATTATTATTATTATTATTATTATTATTATTATTATTATTATTATTATTAGAAGAAGACATAATTACACAGAAATTTTTATTCACTTCAAAAATCTAAACGGAACACACAATCGTTATACTATTTATAGTACATTGAATTGCGTAATCTACAAAAGGGAGAATTATTAGTTTAGGTGATACTGTTGACACAGAAGACAAACATACTTACTTAATTTAGTTATACAAGCATTCCCGCATCATTAATAGATATCAAGGTCTCGTGACCTGGTTATGTAAGTAATTCGTTGGAAATTATTATATCATCTTACATCCCCCTCCATTTAAAACTTTTGAGCCATTCTACATTTCGAATTATTTCTTTGCCTTGCTTATTCTTTAGAACATAGCTTCTGTCATGTCGTTTTCCAGTTATTTCATAAGGCCCTTCATAACGTTCATCCATCTTTCTAGTATTTTCTTTTTTAACCAATACTTGGTCTCCAACTTCAAAATTCCTATAATTTTGGGTAATTAAATTCTTTTCTATGTTTTGTTTATGTTTAATTCCCTCCACGATCTCCCTTCTCCGATTATTAGCATCATTATTTTGTATATCCAAATTCTCTTTTTCCATCCATTATCTACAAATATTCCGCCCAAATATTATTTCAGAGGGCGAAAATCCGGTTGTCTGCTGAATCGTCGCATTTAACATAAATTCCACATCTAGCAATATTTCTGCCCAATCTTTATGCCGTTTGTCTTTTAACGTAATTGCAATTGCATGCCTTATTGTTCTAAATTGCCTCTCAACTAAACCGTTTGTACTATGATGATATGGGCTTGAATATATTATTGTAATATGATGAGTTTTCAACACTTCTAAAAGGAGTTGAGATTCAAATGTTTTTCCTCTATCGGAGTGCATGATTTTAGGGGCACCAAATTTCAAAATCCAATTTTCTCTTAAAATCTTTGCCGTCGTCTTTTCATCCTGATGAGCAAATGCCGTCAATGATAAATACCTACTGAATTGATCAATTATAGCTAAAATATATTGTTTTCCATGAATTGTTTTCTTAAATGGTCCGCAGAAATCAATAAATATCTCTTTGAAAACTTCATCTGTACTCTGTTTAATCAGCGGTTCTTTTGTTCGTCTTGTCCACGTCTTCCGTTTCTGACACTGTTCACAATTTTCAATCACTCTTCTAACTTCATTTTCACTAATTTTCATTTTCATATTTTTCCGTGCATATTCATAAATTTTTTTTACCCCTGTGTGACATAAGTCTTTATGTATATTAAAAATTATACCTTCATTATTTACTTTTATTTCTTGGTCCATATTTTCTATGGCCAATATTTTAGTTTTATTTTATCTACCTTGGCGTTTTCATGAACTGTTTGGCACTGACCACATGAAGTACAGTCTTTTCTTGATAGGGCATCTGCGTTAGCATGCAATTCTCATTTTCTGTATTCTAATTTGATATCTAGCCCACTTAAATAGTTAATCCATGTTTGGAATTGTGCTGTAATTGGCTTTTTTGTATTTATCATAAAGGTTATAGCTTTATGATCGGTTCTTAAAGTAAATCTTTTTCCATATAGATAGTGTTTGAAATGCTGAGTAAAATGATAGGTGCTTATTCATTGTCTTTGATCCATATGCAATAACTTGTTCTTGTCCATTACTACTCAACTGCGACGGCACTCCCCCAATCGTATCGAAACTAGCATCTGTATCTAAAATAAAGGTTTTTCGTAAATCCAGAAATCCTAGTACTGGGGTAGACGTTAACGGTTTCTTTAGCGTGTTGAAATTTGTTTCACATTCTTCAGTCCATATAAGTTTATCTTTGTTAGACCCACATAACCTTTCTAATGGTCTTGCATACTTGGCGTAATCTTTAACAAATTTTCGATAATAATTTGTTAAGCCTAGAAAGCTTCTTAAACGTTTAATACATTTTGGTTTTTCATATTCTTGCATTGCTTTTATCTTTTCATAATCTGTCTTAATACCATTTTTATTTATAATGTGTCCAAAAATTTTATTTCTAGTTTGTTAAAACAATATTTTTCTAAGCTTATGTTGGACTAGAACTGATTTCTAGACCCAAACTTCTAATTATGACCGAAATGTGTAGGTACACAACATGTAAAAAGCAAAAAGTATAGTTAAATTTGGAAAACCACACCAAATAAACAATAGTAATTAAAGGAAAAACAACAAAAACATAAACACAGAAACTAAATAAAATTATACAAAAGCAAGAAGTGATGCAAAATCTAACTCAAAAATAACCAAATAAACATAGAATTACCAAAAGCAAACTCGAATAACTTAAAAGCCGATAAAAACAGTAAAACATTCCAGAAAAACCCAGAACATTCTATGAAAATGGCGATGACCAACACAAAAGTCATCTAGAACAACAAAAGTTAAGGAAAATAAATAAATTAGTATTAAAAACAAAAATCTCAAAAAGAAATTCATAAAAACATCAGTTAAAATAAAAATTAAATTAAAAGTAAAATAGAATGTTCTGGAACCGTTCCAAATCCATCATGGACGTAAAATTAATGAAAAATAATTAAAAAATAAAAACAAAAATTATGGCACAAAAATTGCCATTAAAAATAGCAAAATCGTAAAATAGAAAATTCTGGAATAAAAAGAATTCGAGTTTGTTTTAATGCATCAATACATACACGTGTACAAAATAGGTATATATACCGACACGTTTCGGTCATAATTCAATCTTTATGCCAATATTTTGCTGAAAATTTTTTTTGGAGAATCATTAATAAGCCTTTTGATTTGTTGTAATTTTATGTTATGTAATTATATTAATATCAACCTTTTATCTATTAAAATATTTTTAAGATTTTATGTTTAGTAATTCTCGACGGATCAGCGGCGTCCGAGTACGTCTCTGATCGGTCCTGCATATAATTTCTAAATTCGATTTCTCATGCACACATGCATTATGATTATCTATAACACTCTTTTTTGTTCGGGTCAGTTCGGAGGTCGAACTACTTCATGGTCCTGCCATGGAGTTAGGTCGAGGAAACCCTCCGCCTGACTCTTTGTATATTATGTAAGGTCGACCGTAAATGGTTGACTCAAAACTCAACACTAAGGTTTGTGGAAGTGGTCACAGTGGGGCCATGGAAGCAATATTCTTCCCGACCTTGCACGTAATACAAATTTAAAATCAACATTAAAAATCAATGTCAAACATCTCTACAATAAGGTCTTAATCTGAGTAGAACTCATACCTAATCTTACACAATTCTACAATCACCTTAATGAAGTCGGTTGATCAATAATAGCAATTCCAGTTGTACTTAAACATATGCCGAATCCGATTTTGGTAATAGGAATTTATAGTAACTCAAAGTAATAGAAATGATATAGTGTCCGGCATATGTGTAGGTATAACTTCATCTAGTTGGGACTTCGAGATTAATTACTATGTGAATAAATTAAGTCTACCTATAGATATTACAAATCTAACCGACTAAATTACAGATCTATTAATTCGAGCGCCATCTTAAAAATTTATAAAGATATAAGTACTTATTACAAAATTTACTAATTATAATCAAAATGCAAGTTATAGATAACTATAAGATTTTAGATATAAATCATAACGACCCTGAAACTATAAATTGGTAATGGAGAAGTCTTGATAACAAATTTTAGATGGAGATAGTAGTAGATAAATTTTAGCATAAGGATCAATTAACTTAGAACTAGTTATGTATAGACTGTATATTCGTCAATATTCTGAAATTATAACCTAATAGTACCAAGAAATCTGCAAATAATTTCGGAAGACAATGTTGATCAAAAGGGGTACTCGTAAAGAAGTACACGAGTCGACTATAAAATTATAAACCCTGAATTCTGAAATGACGAGTGGTGAAGTAATAAAGTGACAAATTGTAGAAATAGAAAACGAAAAATTTCATGTACAAACTCATAAATTGAAAAACATAAAATTATAAAATATAGAATTAGAAGTTATAGAATATAAACTTATGAATTGAAAAAATTAAAAAACTATAAGTAGTAGGATTGGAGCCCGCCAGACCAGGAGCCCGCCAGACCAGGAGCCCGCCAGACCAGGAGCCCGCCAGACCACATATACCCCCTCCCCCCCGGGAAAATTTTTTTTTAAAATAAAAGGTCAAGGTCAAGGTCATTTAATTTTTTAATTTAATTTTTTGTTTTAATTAAGTGGTCTGGCGGGCTCACACTTTTTTTCATCCTAAAAATTAATGTTCCCACCAACAGATTTTATTGAACGATACCTCATCTTAAAGCCCAGTCCAAGACCTTTCGATTGATCCATAGAAGGTATCATCATCATTAATATTGACAAAGTTATTAACATTTAACCAAAATTCATTTTCAAGGTCATATAATTATTAGTGGTCTGGCGGTGACATGGTTTTCGTTTGCCCAAAAGTTATCGTTCCCATTATCCGAATGTATTAATTTATAGCTTATTTTGAAGCTTGGTGCAAGACCTTTCGAATGAACTATTGCAGGTATCATCATCATTAATATTGACAAAGTTATTAACGTTTTCCCGAGACCATTTTTCAAGGTCATTTATTTTTTCAGGGTCATTTTTTAATTTAATTCTTTGTTTTAATTAAGTGATCATTTTTTTTTCAAGGTCAAGGTCAAAATTTTAGTAAAAGGTCAAGGTCATATGACTCATCGCGATGACTCATCAAGGTCAAGGTCATTTTTTAAAATTTAATTCTTTGTTTTAATTAAGTGATCATTTTTTTTTCAAGGTCAAGGTCAAATTTTTAATAAAAGGTCAAGGCCATTTTTTAAACAAAGACATATGACTCATCCAAGGTCATTCACAAGGTCATATGACTCATCGTGATGACTCATCAAGGTCATTTAATTTTTCAAGGTCATTTAATTTTTAATTTAATTTTTTGTTTTAATTAAGTAATCATTTTATTTTCAAGGTCATATTATTTTTCAAGGTCATTTAATTTTTCAAGGTCATTTAATTTTTCAAGGTCATTTAATTTTTCAAGGTCATTTAATTTTTCAAGGTCATTTATTAAAATAATTATTATTTTCTAAGTTTTTAGTTTCTAAGTTATATTATTATTATTATTATTATTATTTATATTATTATTATTATTATTATTATTGTTATTATTGTTATTATTATTATTATATAGTCTATCCGACAAAATATTCTGTCCCCCTATGGGTACTGCACACAGGGGTACTACTCACGCTCAACAAGTCACAAGGGTATAATATAATTATTATTAAATTCTGACCAACTTAAATTAATGAAGAGGTAGAACAAAAATATATTACGTTGCGGTATTTTAAAATTTAAATATATTTTAAAAACTTATTTTGACACTAAAGTTTACTTAATTAACAAAGACATATTTATTGCATATGCATTGCATAAATATTATTATTTTTTAAATTTTCAATATTTTCTTTTAAAGTAACACGCGCGGGAGTTATTAGTATTATTATTATTAGTGAAAAATCTAAAATATTTTTTACACAACCCATTAAACTTTATTATTATTATTATTATTATTATTATTATTATTATTATTATTATTATTATTATTATTATTATTATTATTATTATTATTATTATTATTATTATTATTATTATTATTATCATTATTATTATTATTATTGCAAATATTAGTCAAAAACATAAAATATTTACACACACACAACCCATTAACCATTATTATTATCAATATTAGTGAAAACCTAAAATATTTTTACACACACATACACAACCCATTAACCATTATTATTATCAATATTAGTGAAAAACCTAAAATATTTTCAATACACATATACAACCCATTAAACTTTATTATTATTATTATTATTATTATTATTATTATTATTATTATTATTATTATTATTATTATTAATGAAAAACCTAAAATATTTTCAATACACATATACAACCCATTAAACTTTATTATTATTATTATTATTATTATTATTATTATTATTATTATTATTATTATTATTATTATTATTATTATTATTATTATTAATGAAAAACCTAAAATATTTTCTATACACATATACAACCCATTAAACTTTATTATTATTATTATTATTATTATTATTATTATTATTATTATTATTATTATTATTATTATTATTATTATTATTATTATTATTATTATTATTATTATTATTATTATTATAATTATTATAATTAGTCAAAAACCTGAAATAATTTTACACACTAAGTTATGGGTAGAGAATTATTATATGTTTGCAGTAGTCTGTGTTTGCCTTTACATGAAATTTTCAATAAGGAGCGATAATTTTACACGCACAATCTATATACCTTGTTTAACATGGGTTTGTCCTAGTTTATCCGACAAAATATTATGTTCCCCTATGGGTATTGCTAGCAAGGGTACTGGTCACATTCAACATGTCGCAAGGGTATATTAATTAAAGTTAGTAAATAAAACCTATCACACATACTATTTAAACGATAAAAATCAAGACAAGAGAGGACAAGATAAAGTTTATGCATTTAGTATTGCCAGGCCTAATGAGCAGTGACCAAATATCTGTGCCTGAAAGACACGGTGGATATTTGTTCGCGTCCACAAGGGTCGTCTGTGCCTCCCCCAAGTGGGGTCAGAAGAACCTGGGCATTATAGCTTTCCGTACAGAACATTACGCCTAGCATGGGTAGTCAACTACCAGCACATTCGAAACGTATAATTTCAAAATACATGCGTCATTGGCACTATAATTTTATCTCTGTGTTATCTTTCGATTTTACGCTGCTTACCATTTTAGAATAAGATTTTTTATCAAAATTTGTGTTAATTTGACTGATTCAATTTGATGGAGTTATTGTTAATTCGTTTTATGAGTTTATCCGACAAGATATTTTCTCCCTCTATGGGTACTGTTCACAATTGGTACTGCTCGTAAGGGTACTGGTCATAAAGGTACTGTTGTGTTTTATTTAGGCAAATATTTGGTTATTATTTGGCATTAAATTCATTGATAATTTTTTAGAGTTAGCGGGATTTTACTAACATTTTTTGTGAATTTCATGTTAATTGAAAGAATATTTAAGGTTTTAGTGTTAATTCTAAGACAAATTTAGTTAATTTCTTGATAATTTGCTATATTTTATTGACTTGTTTTTAAATTTTAAATAAAAATTAATTTTGATGATGATGATGACTTTGTAATGATAATTTGACTAAATAATTTTTCATATATTTTTCTAAGAATATTTACACATTGATGAACTTTAAAATATTGAAAATCTAAAGTTGAAACCATCTAATTTTTTCACGATGATGATATATTTGAAATCTACTTGAAAATTAATGTAAAATATACTGAAATTTGTGATTTTGAAAGATATATCATGTTATAATGGCTATAATTAGTTGAATCGATGAAGAATTATGATCAATCAATTATTATCATCTCTAGTTAGGTATTTGATGGTAAATGTGGTGAAATGTTTGTAGAAAATATTGATTTTAGTAAATTTTGATTTTTTAATGGGTTCTTACTACATGAATTTAGATACTAAATTATTTCAATGGAAGGATGTCTGTAACAATTAAATAAAATTCATATTTTGAAGAATTTTCTATGGATTTTAAGAGTATTGATATATTAAAGTCGGTTGGTTAAGATGGTAATAGATGATTTTTAAGGGGGTGTTTAAAATGATAGAAATATTTGGTGAATTATAACCCTATATTTCTAACTAATAAGCACCTTATTTGGTTAAATGATAACCGTATTTCTACTCCTTTAATTATTTTTGCCTCAAACAAATTTACTCCAAATGATAAAGAATTTAAAATTATCAATGAATAATGACCATGTTTTTCTCATATTATTAACTATTGTAACGAACATTAGATGAATACCTTTTGCTTTAAATGACTACAAAGTTAACCAATAAATTAGTTGCTCGACATAAGTGTAAAGTTACATTTAAAATATTCACGATCATCTCACTAAATTACCTAAGAATTTCTAAATGATTAATATTGCGACATGTTGAATGTGACCATTACCCTTGCTAGCAATACCCATAGGGGGACAGAATATTTTGTCGGATAAACTCGGAGTATATTATTGATATATCAAAATACTGTTATTTATAAATTAACTAAAACAATCTCAAAAATACTATATTATTTTACTGAATTATGTTTTTAATATACCTATTTCAAAATAAATCGACAGCTCAGACCAACAACATGTATGAATGACCATCCATTGTTAATTTATTTCCAGTGTCACATCTTTCAAGAATACCGTGAGTATTTTAACAAAACTGAGCTAAAAGAAACTTTCCAGATAACAACTCTCCTGAATGTTTTGAACAAAAATGAGCGAAATTGAGAACAAACGATTAGATGGCGATTAACTTCTGGCCACAACCCTAACAACATGAAAATTAAGATTTTAAATATTGAATTCGTTGTTTTCTGCCTGGAAATACTAACAGAATATTTATTTAATTCAAAAAATCTTCATTTTCGAATTTAAAAAATTAAATGAAGGATATATAAGTGTACATAATATTATAATTATACTGTATTTATTAATAAATTTAGAATACATAAAATTATAATATTATATAAAATTATACTATATAATAATGTTTAAATATGCTTAAATAACTAAATTGTTTAAATATTTTTAAATAACTAAATTTAAATTAATTAAATAAACTTTTCATATAACTTTATTTCTTTCGTTTTAGTATCCATAAAGTAAGTAAATAAAGAATTTATTATAATATTTTAATTATTTTACTTAGTAATGAAGAAAATGAATTATGAAGAAGATGAACCAGACAAAATGGTGAAACACTAAATGACTTATGTTCTGGATTTAGAAATTTCTTACTAAAACATGAATTATAGAAGAAGATGAACCAGATAAAATGGCAAAACACTAAAGGAGTTATAGTTCCGGATTTAGAGATTTCTTATTAAAACATGAATTATTGGATTATTTGGAAGATGAACTAAATGGTGAAACATTGCTATGTTCTGGATTTCTTAAATGAATTAGCTGATTGTGGGTGTCCTTCAACATGAATTATCAGATTTAAATTATGTAAACTTTCAACGAATGTCAAGAAAAATTGGAAAAACCGATGTTTTAGACATTGTAAAGTACTAGTCATACCTGAAGAATATGTATGTAAGACATGAATTAATTCTTTAATATATATATATATATATATATATATATATATATATATATATATATATATATATATATATATATATATATATATATATATATATATATATATATATATATATATATATATATATATATATATATATATATATATATATATATATATATATATATATATATATATATATATATATTATATTTAGGTATCTGTGTTTTATGGTGGGAAATGACATTGAAAAAAGTATACCACAAATAACAGTTGCCTAATAGTCAGACAGAATTTAATTTGTGATGATAAAATGCTAGATAATGTAAGTTAATTGCTTTTAAATCAATATAAATTTTAGCAATGATAGTTGACGCAGCATCAGAAACTATGAAATGCGTCCAATTTGCAAGATGTATTCCAAATGGCCCGATGGAGATGATAATTTTGATTACCAACAGAAGAGAGAGAAACCTTTTGTAAATTAAATATAATAGGGTTGGGTGGATCCTCTTTATCCCTTAATTAATATATATTTACAAGCTGATCGTCGGGGTGGGCGGTTGTAATCCAACTAGTGGGAGGCCTCTGTAAATATATATTTGTGTTAGTGAAAACATTAATTAATTTGGTTATAGTGCCAATGACGCATGTATTTTGAAATTATACGTTTCGAATGTGCTGGTAGTTGACTACCCATGCTAGGCGTAATGTTCCGTACGGAAAGCTATAATGCCCAGGTGCTTCTGACCCCACTTGGGGGAGGCACAGACGACCCTTGTGGACGCGAACAAATATCCACCGTGTCTTTCAGGCACAGATATTTGGTCACTGCTCATTAGGCCTGGCAATACTAAATGCATAAACTTAGTCTTGTCCTCTCTTGTCTTGATTTTTATCGTTTAAATAGTATGTGTGATAGGTTTTATTTACTAACCTTAATTAATATACCCTTGCGACATGTTGAGTGTGAGTAGTACCTTTATGACCATTACACTTAAGGGGACAGAATATCTTGTCGGATAGACTAGGAGTATATAGATTAATAATAATAATAGTAATAATAATAATAATAATAATAATAATAATAATAATAATAATAATAATAATAGTAATAATAATAATAATAATAATAATAATAATAATAATAATAATAGTAATAATAATAATAATAATAATAATAATAATAATAATAATAATAATAATAATAATAATAATAATAATAATAATAATAATAATAATAATAAAGTTTAATGGGTTGTATATGTGTGTAGAAAATATTTTAGGTTTTTCACTAATATTGATAATAATAATTGTTAATGGGTTTTGTATGTGTGTGTAAAAATATTTTAGGTTTTCACTAATATTGATAGTAGGTAGTTATGTGCACTCTAGATCCATGTGCACTCTAGATCCAGATACCCCCCCCCCTATTTTTTTTTTTTTTTTAAATTTTTAAAGACCCCCCCCATAATTTTTTTTTTTTTTAAAATTTTTAAAAGACCCCCCCCCATAATTTTTTTTTTTTTTTTTAAATTTTTAAAATACCCCCCCCCTTATTTTTTTAAAAAATTTTTAAAAGACCCCCCCCCATAATTTTTTTTTAAATTTAAATTTAAATTTTTGTTTTAATTATTGATTACGTAATAATTTTAATTTTTGTTTTAATCATCGATTACGTCATTGATTTTAATTTTTTATAAGAATCTTTTATGTCATTATACTTGAAATTTAATTCTCTGTTAAATGAGACTATGATGTAATCAAAATTCTGAAATTTCATTTTTAGTACACGATTTTTAAATTTACACATCTTTTTAAACAAATTGAGATATTTTCACTCAAACAATATATAGATAGAATTTTAATCTCTATAAAATGACATCAATATTTACTTCAAATTCATAATAATAACACCTTAAACAATGTATTTTTCAGCCAACTTTTACATACACACATATTTTCAACTGGTTTCACATCATTCTTGGCATGCTTCGTCTCAGTTATTTTCTTAATTGGGCTTGTTTCTTTCAATAAATTAGAAAATGTTTTCTCACCAAAAACGTTCTTCTTGGATTGCATTTTTTAAAAATAATGACTATGATGTCATTTTATCTCTCTTTTATACTTGTGTATAACCAATCAAATTAATGCATTTGTATTGCAAACAACATGCATGTGTCATTGACCTTCGTGTGTGACCTTTGTATGTGACCTTTACCTTTGTGACCTTTGTATGTGAGTCATACATGGTTTGCATATGTATTGCAGATGTATTGCAAATTAGTTAATTAAAACGTGTACTAATTAGTGAGATATTAAAAATATTATACTAATACATGTAACATAAAAATACTATAACAACATAAAAATAGTGTACTATCACAAGTAACAATATAAAATTAGAAAACACTGTATTATAATAACTAAACATTTATTAGTGATCTACAATTAATGAAAAGTGAGCTTTTCTCAACTCTTTTCTTAATATCCATATATTATACTTCTTCTCTCTATCAATACATCCTTCGCATTTGTATTGGGCATACTGATGGCTTGCTGCTGTCAACAGGGTCAAGATCGTCTTCTAACGTCCTCAAGTGATCAAACAAGACCACATTCAAATCTATTCCGGTAGACATCCATATTCTGAATGGAATAATCTCTGGTGCCCAATAGATTAGATCCTTTAAAATATTCGGATATAATTCCCCCATTTTCCCAATCAGAATCTGTATCATTTTTTCTAAAACATTTAAAATTATAAATATAAAAAGCAATAATCAAAATATACCATTTACAGTTAAATTTGACATTCTCAACTAGTACTAAATAAATGATTAAAGTGTTATTGTATATATATACTTATTTCGATACACACCATCAACCAATTGGATTCATGCATGGACGATTGCAACTTTAGTTTAGGAAAAATTTTAAAAATTCCATGTCATCAATTACTGTTTTAATATCTTTAATAATTTTATAAACAAGTAAATGATAATCCAATGTCTTTATACCGAGTATAACTACTTTACCACTATTGAATATGTTAACACACATTGGATTGTATTTTATATATCTTAATGCCGGAAATATTTCTGGTTCGTAAATACATTTCATATACTTTGATAAATCATTTAAAATAACATTTGATTCAATATCAGCAGTAACTGTAATCGATTGAATTTGTAAATCCTTGATTTCATATTTTAAATCTTCAACTTTGATCGATTTTTTACATCCCATTATTCGACATTTACCTGACTTGAAAAATATTATTGAATGTTTACCGCTTCTGTCAACAATTTGTTGAGGTTTACCTTTTGGAAATTCCATATGAGATACATCAAATCTACCTTTATAATTTATATTACTAATCATATTTTTTCAAATAATTTTTCATCAAGTAAACTGATGAATTAAAACAAATATAAACAATATTAATATATATAACTAATTTTTTAAAATGGAATTAAGAAATGATGCTGTTTATCAAATTGTAGGTCCAAGCGGTAGCGGTAAAACTTTATTTGTTTGTAAATTATTACAATCAAAAATGTTCAAGTCAAAATTCAATAAAATATATTGGCATAGGGGTGCTGATGACGAACATGGTTTGACGCAAGAACAATTCTGTAAATTAAAAATGACAATAATAAAAGGATTTGATAAAAACTGGTCATCTAGATTACAACAGGGTGATGTAATTATTATTGATGATTTATATCAAGAAGCTAACAAAGAAAAAGATTTTAATAATTTATTTACAAAAATATCTCGACATCAAGGTGTAACAGTTATTTTTATAACACAAAATCTGTTTCATCAGGGTGGGAGTCATCGAACTCGGAACTTGAATGTTCAATATCTCGTTATTTTCAAAAATCCGAGGGATGCAACAGTTATTGATTTCATTGCAAGACAAGCATATCCAAACAATCGTAACTTTCTAATTGAATCATTTCAAGATGCAACCAAAATACCCCATGGATATTTATTCTTTGATTTTACTCAGCAATGCATGGATGATGTACGTATTAGGACAGATATTTTTAATAAAGATGGTGTAACAGTTTATAAACAAAATTAAATTATGAATCTATTATAATAAAAAATGGGTTCAGAAAGTTTTAATTAAACATGATAATCAATTAGTCAAAGTGAATAATATCAAGAAACGTGTAAAGAAACATGTAAAGAAATCTATAAAAAAGATAGTAAAGAAATCTGTAAAGAAAACGTTGAAGAAAAGATCAATCAAAACACCTAAAAAATGGATTAAATTATAAACAAAGTTAAACGATAAAAAATAAATTTCAATAATGAAATTACAACGTAGTATACCATATTTTAATGCATTGATAAAAGCACCACTCATGAAAAGAACAAGTATTTTACAGTCATTCCACAATTTGTGGTGGACGATTTGCTTGAAATTATTGTTAATGTTGTGCGTGGCAATGTTGACATTAGTAAAGCGAAAAAACTTGTATTGCAAAACCATAAAAAATCACTTTTATCGTTAGTAAATACAAAAAATAAACGTATAATGCGAAAAAATTATATACAAACAGAAAGGGGGGTTTATATCAGCTTTGATACCAATCGCATATCTTTATTAGGTGGATCTGGTTTATTAGGTGAGCCTTCATAAACGTTGAATTATTTTAATATCATCATCATAAACAATGGGTCAATTACCTATGGATATTTACCAAACCTTATTCTAAATTTTAAATCATCGTGTTGTAATGGAGAAGATATGGACAAACCCAAAAGATCCAGCCGGTTTCGGTGGAGTCGAAAAGTTAAAGAAAAAAGTACCCAAATCAAAAAAGGAGACTCAAAAATGGTTGTCGAGTCAACTGGCATACAATTTAAACAAGCCAATGTTGAAACGGTTTCCCACAAGAGCATATAAAACATATGGTATTAATGATTTATGGCAAATGGACTTAATGGAAATGATTCCATTTTCTAAAATTAATAAGGGTTACAAATATATTTTGACATGTATTGATGTCTTTAGTAGATTTGCTCGAGCTATACCATTGAAAACCAAATCTGCTAGTGAACTGGCTGTTGCAATAAAAACAATGTTTAAAAATGGTAAACCAGATAATTTACAAACTGATTTGGGTAAAGAATTTTATAATAGCAAAGTTAAAGAAAATCTAAAGGGAATAAATCATTACTCTGTTTTTTCACAATTCAAAGCTGCTCATGTGGAAAGGTTTAATAGAACATTAAGAGATCGATTAAAAAAATATTTTGTACATCAAGGTAACAAAACTTGGATAAATGTTTTTACCGAAAATAATTCATAGTTACAATCATTCCGAACATGGAGGTCTAAAGGGTATGAGACCGATTGATGTAACATCTAAAAATAGTATGAAAATATTATTATCACAACAAGATGTAACAAAAATTAAGAAACCTAAATATAAAGTTGGTGATCATGTTAGAATAAGTAAAATATCGGCTTCACCATTCATTAAAAATTTTGACAACAACTGGAGTGACGAAGTCTTTCAAATATCGAAGATTAATACGAAACAGAGTCCCGTTATGTATGTTATTAAAGATATTGATAATAATGAAATCCAGGGTAAATTTTACGAACAGGAGCTGCAAGTTAATCCGACACCATCTGTCTTTAGAATTGAAAAAATTCTTAAATCAAAATATAAAGGTAAGGATAAACAATATTACGTCAAATGGCATGGATATCAAAACCCAACTTGGATATCAGCATCTCAAATTGAATGAATAGAAACAGTTTTTTCACTATTTTACCAAGCAATAGCTGTCCATTAATTCATCCGAATAATGAGGCTAGTAAATTTATCGTTGAGTTACAAATCCCATTTACCTGCATGACATGTGGGAAGTTGCTTTGCTTGATTACACATTTGTGTACAATACATTTCCATTTTACAGTAATTCTAAGATTGAATATAAAGAAATTGCATCGAAATCAGTTAGCAGCTTTTATGTTATTGAACCCGAAGATGATGAAACGCCAATAAAAGAATTAAATAATGATTGTTACATGTATATTACCAAGGGAGTTTTAAATATTTGTTGCGATTACCATCCATTCGAGATAACATTTGAAGATGCAAGCGTAAAAAGATTAGGAGTTCCTGAACCAATAATTATAAGTCACACTGATACATTTCAAATTGTAATTCCGCCGTATGTTGATGGCATTATGAATAATGTAATTAGAATGAAGTTAACGTACAATTGTTTACAAGATTCAGTTTTCACATTTACTGATGATTTATACATAAAGAAGCTTGAAGATTTAACCAACTATTTAACAAGTAATTGCCCCCATATTTTCAAGTCTGTTGAACTGAATGAAAATGTCTTCAAATTCAGTCTCGGTGAAAACATTAAAGAAGTTATATTTGATAAAAACTTGGTCAACACATTTGGATTACAAAAACAATTATATAATGACAAACAATTTGGTGGAGTTCGTAAAGGAAAAATATTTAATCATCATCAACAAATGTTCATCTATAGCGATATTATTGATCCGATAAATGTTGGTGATTCACTGGTACCTCTTCTGAAAGCGGTGTGGATTAAAAAATATGAGCAAGATGAAGTTGTGCAAATACAAATAGAAAATCCTATGTATTTACCAGTTGGGAGAACATGTATAAACAATATAGAAATTAATATACTCGATGATAGCGGAAATTTAATCCGATTTGCAAACGATTCAAAAACACACGTAACTTTACATTTTAGAAAACAAGATGTCTAATCCTGATATAGTTTCTCTTTATGCCAATAGTCAAACTGGTGGCGAATTACCATATTTTGTTGGCAAACAATATGGATCTGGATGGTTAAAAACTATTGGTCGGTTTGCTCTTCCTATTCTTAAACGTATAGGAAATTTTGGTATGAAAACAGCTAAAGATGTAATAATGAATAATGCAAAAATATTACCATCTTTAAAATCCAATGCCATATCTGAATTCAAAGAGGCATTACCAGATGTGATTTCTTCATTACCAAATGTAATGGGATCAAATGAAGCATCAGAATCTGAAGAGTCTGAACCACAGCCTAAGCGAAGAAAACATCGAAGGTATATAAACAAACGAATGACAGGACGTGGAACTATATTCGAAAAATGATTTGTGGAAAAACTGAATTATGTATTTTTGATCGACCGACTCCTCAGGCGGTTATAGAATATGCGACATTTGAAGACGTATTCCCATTTAATTCAATTGTTGATAATAAAAGCGATATTGAATTCAAGATAACTGGTTCTCATACTGAATATCTCGATTTGAATGATACATTACTCTACATTAAATTAAAGGTTACAAATAATAATGGAAAGGAATTATCGGTTACTTCAGATGCAAAAGCTAACAATTATTTGTTCCATACACTTTTTAGTGATGTTATTGTTGGACTCAATAGTCAAAAGATTGAAGGTGGAAACGGAAAGATATACACAAAAAGCTTTAATTGAAACTATTTTAAATTATAATGGAGATAGTAAAAACATTTGTCTGGCTCCTATGGGCTACATTCCATCTGATAAGGAAAGAAACAGCATTAATTGCCGGTTCTAAAGTAGTTTCCCTATGTTCGTCATTGCAAATAGATTTTATGGATCAACCAAAATATTTACTTCCAGGAGTTAATGTTAATGTAACACTGAAAAGAAACCCATCATCATTCAGTATACATTCGCTAACAGATGAACCAAAGATAAAGGTATTGGAAGCAAAATTAATGATTCGCAGAGTTCGAGTTGAACCATCAGTTTTAGCAGGGCATCAAATAGGGTTAAATTCTAAAAATGCTATATATCCAATTAGAAGTAAAGAAACTGTCGACTTACAATCAGTAAAGGTTCATCGTCATTTTACAAGGAACAATTATTTATTGACAAAAGATTACCAAATTTCGTTTTAGTGGCATTTCAAACTGAATCTCAATTTAAGGGAACATATAAGGAATCCAGCTCAGTCTTTAAACATTTGGATATTACATCAATCACTTTAGCTAAAAATAATGACTATCGAGAAACATATACACAAAACTTTGACACAAATGATTATACTACAACGTATATGCAAAGTATTGTGAGAAATCTGGGGTATTTGGATAAAAACATGAACTGTGGGATTACACTTGAAGATTTTAAAGATAAATATCCATTCTTTACATTTGTTTTGTCTCCAGATTTTGATTTGAATCAAAGTCAATTACCACAACAAGGAAATTTAAAATTGAGTGTAAAGTTTAATAAATCACTCGAGGAATCGGTTTATGTAATAGTATACGGAGTTTTCGAAAGAGAATTACAAATTACTGCAAGTCGATCAGTATTGGTTTGAAAGTATTTCAAACTGTATTGGTTTAAACGTAGTATAAATGAATTAAAACAATGGAAACAATTTATTATGGAGTAAGTTTTTAATTACTAATTAATTTTATTTGATTAGTTCTATTCAGGTTAATCGAATTGGAAAAATGTTGTTGGGGAATCAGTTTACTGGAGTATTCCCATTAGATAAAATACCCTATCTGAACGCAAACCAAGCTATAGTTGTCAATACTCAATCATCAAATCTTGGAGGAGAACATTGGATTGCAATATATGTGAAACCTGATAAAATACATGTTTTTGATCCGATGGGATATTATTATCCAGATATAATGATAAACAAAAACTACAAACAATTGGTAAACCCCTTCTGTATAATAAAATTCGTTATCAAAATCCAATGACTCAAACATGTGGTCAACATTGCCTTGCATGGCTAAATTCAATGTTATATGTATAAACGATGTAGTTTAATAAATCTTATTAATAAAAATGTCTTGTTATTTATTGACTTGTTGGTTATAATGATTATGCTGGTGGAATAATTATTAAAGAATTATGTATTATGAATGTAAATAATATTTTACGCCCAAAGTATTGGTTATTTAATGATTTACCATTTTGGGCTGGACGTGAAAATTCAGATCGATTGGAATGGTATGAAGGTGAAGATTCGTTTTGTCCAACATGTATATTGAGAGATGTAGAAGATACAAGTGGAATTTTCTATGTCACTGATCAAGATAAACTTACAGTTTTGAAAAATTATTTCCCAAATTTAAGATTAATAAAATATTCAATCCAATTATCAGAATATTTTCCTGATAATATCTTGTGTCCTTACCGTGATCATTCTAATTGTGCTTACAAAAATTGTTAATTGCTGTGTTAGATTATTTAAAAAATTAATAAAGTTTTTGATTAAAATTATATTATTATTAATTTGGTTATTATTACTCATATGCATTAAGATTGCAGTTTAAATGCATGATTAATCATGTTCTCTTAGTTTGTGTTAAATTTCTATTTTGGTAATGTGTGTAAGTTTTGCTTCCCAATGTGTGAAAAGTATTTCACATTGTGTGTAAATTATATTTCATAGTGCGTGTGCATGTAATACTCTCAATTTCTATTGGGTGAATACATTATTACGCAATTTATGATATATAAAGCAATGTTTAAAAATATACCATCACTTTTTATATACCTAAAATTTTAAACTCAACAAAATGTCAAGAAATAATCAAGGAAGCCAAAGCGGAAACAGTGTCAAGAATGGTAAGATTTATTTATTTATTTATTTGTCATTATTATTGATATAATTTATAGGTCTTAATCGTAATTTCAACAAAAGATCTAACAATAACAGTGAAAACATGCCAAATGGTATTTCGTTATTATTATTAAATTTATAATTATTTATTCTTTTTAGATTTTATTATAAACAACATGAATAGATGCATTATAAATGGACAAAATATGAACGAGTCAAGTACAAATAACAATAATAATAATGGTAACAATTGATTGCGCGCTGTACTGAATATGGAAAAATGATTGCAAAATATCAAAAAGAAAATTTAAATGTAAGATTTTCATTTTTTATTTAAAGATTTTTAATGAATTTTTATAAGGTTTTATTAAAAGATTTATTAATGTTTTTATTTTAATAATAATTAATACTTTAAATACAATAATTATAATATAGTACTTTGAATAATAATAATAATAATAATAATAATAATAATAATAATAATAATAATAATAATAATAATAATAATAATAATAATAATAATAATAATAATATTAGTAATAATAATAATAATAATAATAATAATAATAATAATAATAATAATAATAATAATAATAATAATAATAATAAGAATAAGAATAAGAATAAGAATAAGAATAATAATAATAATATTAGTAATAATAATAATAATAATAATAATAATAATAATAATAATAATAATAATAATAATAATAATAATATAATATCTTAAACCTTTGATTTCATTCAGGTTCAAAATATCAAAATTATTGTAATAGTTCATTACATGATGATTGTGATTTCATAATGGAAAAATATTACAAACATAGCCATAATCATACCATCTTTTTTATTTGCCCTGTTTGTATGAACCCCGAGACTGTAACATACATGGGAGTTTTATCATCAACATAGGGATCATTTTAACTCAGTATAATTAAAGAAAAAAGACCTTATTAATTTATTAAAAAATAATATTTCCAATACCTATAATAATGCTACTACAAGTACTAATAATAATAATAAGCCTAATGTAAATAATAAAAGAAAAATTAATTTACCTAATCTAAAAACCCTCTAAAATTTGTTAAAAAAGATCTTATCGTTATTCAGACTCTGATGATGAGGTCATAGCCTTTGATAGTTAACTCTTATTCACTTTTTAATAATAATAATAATAATAATAATAATAATAATAATAATAATAATAATAATAATAATAATAATAATAATAATACTTCTATTACATCAACTTCTACAGAAGTCATTATTAATCAACAAGGTGGTTCACTTGAACCTGAAACCATATTCGATTTTAAATAAAACACACGCAAGAAGTTAAAATGGATGTTTCATCCTTAAATTTAAAAACAGTTTCGATCCCTACTCAGTTAATAAACGAATTAAATAAAGTTTCATCCGAGATGGGTTCAATAAAAATTCAATTTGTTTTGAAAGTGGAATTTGTAAAAGATGACGAATTTCAATCATTCGTTATTTCAAATTCTGCTAGACCCATGAGTGATACCTTCTTAGAATATGGTATTGATTTATTAAATGAAAAAATAATTAAAGTTAACGAAAAGGGAAGCAACTGGGTTATACATAAAATTGATATATTAGTTTTATAATAACAAAATATTTCGCAAATATCCAGATTAACTGGCCGTGGATATATTCCTACACCAGAAACATTATTAAATAAAAAATGTACTGTTAATGTTAAAAATACAAATGATGAATGCTTCCTATATAGTATTTTATCTATTTTGAAATATAATAGTATTAGTACCAATAGATCTAAGCCATATAATTATAATACTTCGGAATTAAAATTCGATCCTGCAGATCTCCCTATGCGCCTTTGTAATATTTCTAAATTTGAATCCCAAAACCTGGTTATCGATAAATATTTTAACTTATAACGAAAATATATTAAATGATGTTAAGAATACTGAAGAAGTTATGAAACATCCTTATGTTGACATAATTTATCGATCTAAAGTTATTGGGGGACAACAATTAATTTAATTTTGTTAGAAGATTCTGACACATATCATTACATAGGTGTTACTAATCTTGATAGACTTTTGAATTGTAACGATTCTAGTGTAACTGCTGTTAGGATTTGTAGTAAATGGTGTCCGAGATGCTTAAATGGTTTTCGAAATCCTAATTCTTTCATGAGACACAAGGGTTTGTGTGATAAAAATCAGTTAGGGACCACTCTCTTTACATTACCCGAAGATAAATATCTTAGTTTTACAATTGGTCAAGATTTGTCACTCCTCCATTTGTATTTATGCCGACTTTGAGGCAATTTTACCTAAAGATAATAAATACTATCAAAAACATTTACCAATCTCAGCTGGTTTTGTTTTTATAAATAATTTTACAGGGATAAATTTTATAAAGGTTTTATAGGATTGGATTGTGTTGAACAGTTTCTTCATGAACTTGAAGAAATTGGTAAGCAAATAGTGGCTCCATATTTTGAAACACGATATAGGAAAATGATGTTTTTTAGTAGTATTGACAAAATAAACTTTTCTTCGGCTGTAAATTGTCATTTGTGTAAGAAAACCTTAGTAAATCCAGTAAGAGATCATGACCATTTTTCGGGTAAATATTTAGGTGCAGCTTGCTCAACTTGTAATCTTTCTCGAAGAATTAGACCGGTTTTACCAGTTATTTTTCATAATTTGAGAGGATATGATCTCCATCATATTCTCAAATTTGGCTTAGGTAAATTTAAATCATGGAATATTAATTGTATTCCTATAACTAGTGAAAAATTTTTAAGTTTATATGCAAGAATTGATGGATTAACTATAAAATTTATCGATTCTTGTCAATTTATTAACGATTCCTTAAAAAATGCTGTACAAACATTAACTACATTTCCATTGACTAATTCTGAATTTAACGGAGTAATTGTTAATAGTAAAGGCATATTCCCATATGATTTTGCAACTAGTTTAGAAGTGCTTCAGGGAACTCCCCAATTACCACCAATTTGGGATGGTGTTACTGAAGTAGAATATGATATGGCTTAGCGCATTTGGGATGAACATAATTGTAATTCACTTTTGGATTACATGATGATATATTTAAAATTAGATGTCTTTTTACTTGCGGATTATTTCCAACAGTTTAGAGCAAAATCAATAGCTCATAACAGATTGGAACCCTAAACTTTTTAGGCATTCCCGGTATGTCATGGAACTCTGCACTCATGACTTTAGATCATCCAATTGAGTTGATCCAAGACATGGAGATTTATAATTTCTTTGAGGGTGGGATTCGAGGGGGATTAACATTTGTTAATAAACATTACGTAAAATCAGATGAAAACACAGAGTTGCTCTATATAGATATTAACAACCTATATGGTTGGGCACTTAGCCAGAAACTACCAGATGGTAATTTTAAATGGATTAACGATGAAATAAATTAAATAAGATTTTGGACGATTGTATGAATGTTGACTTGGAATTACTCACATTCGGTTATACTGTTGAAGTCGATTTGGAAATTCCAGAATCGATTCATGATAAGCTTGACGATTTCCCTGTTGCAGCTGAAAAGATGTGTGCACCAGGATCCAAAGTGGAGAAGTTGATGCTTACCCACTATCCTAAAAAGAATTATGTAGTTCATTGGAGACTTCTCCAGCTTTATCTAAATATTGGGGTAAAGGTCACTAAGATTCATCGCGCTATACAATTTGAACAGTCATCAATATTTAAAAATTATATAGATACTAACACACAACTTAGAGCATCATCAACAAACACATTAGATAAAAATTATTTTAAATTATTAAACAACAGTTTATACGGTAAGATT
>CAUHTR010004582.1:0-35159 GCA_959609185.1 Schmidtea polychroa | reverse complement strand
GCAGAAAATCCAACATTTGCGATTTTACTTCCCTTTTGCTACCGAATGTTTTTATAAAAAATCTTTATTGATTTCCATGTTTTAGTTTGTGCATCACCACTTTGCCTTAAGATATATCTTGTGCAACTTCCTCTTAAATATTAATTGGATCGCTCCGTACGAATAGGTCTGGCCAGTGACAATCTTTAATTATACCTCGGAATTCTTATAAACGTTCTAGTTCATTAATATTCCAATCGAATGGTTCTCCTCGAATCTTCTCTAAATTCTCCAACATCGCGTGGACTGGTTATCTTGGTGTGTATGTCGCTCTGACCATTCGGGTTGTTCACTTGGTTTCCGTCTAACATTATATCTCGACACAAACTTGTTATGCCTGAACTACTATCTTCCTGTCGTTGGTTTGATATCAGTACCGGATATAAGTCGTTTTCTTTTAAATCGTCGAGCTGTTTTCCACTTTCGTTGTTAAAGCTGTCTGATTCAAATAATGTTTTCACTGACCTGGTGTTCTTATTGTTCTTCTGTTTCTCTTGGCTCTTGTCTCCCTGCGTTTCCTAATAAACTAGAGCCTCCTTGCTCTGCGATCTCGTTCCCCCCCCCCCGAGTGGTTTATTATCAATTTTCTTGCTGTAATAATCTCTTTGAATTGTCCACTGTGTTTCGCTGGCCAACGCTTAATTTTCCGTCTTGTTATTTAATTGACTTTGTTTAGCTTTCTTCTATCCTCGTTTTATTCTCTGATTCTTATTGTTTCTTTTAATTTTTGATTGCTCTTTATTTCTCTTGAATTCTTGGCTTGTATTGACTTCATTCTGACTTTATTGATGGACTTATTCTAAAATAATTAACACTCCTAGTACATTCATAATATTTATTATTTTAATCCTATCCTTAATTGTATTTTCCCTATTTTCTTATTTTATACTTACTTCTGTACTCATTATTTCTCCGCTGTTCCTTTTCTAATTCATGGTACGCTTTACGTTGCTACTCACCCCCTTGAATTTAGTCCATTTTTAATTATCTATCAACTCGTATCAATTATCTAGATCGTCGTATCCAATATCCTATCGTATAATCACAACATCAATTATATAATTCAAAAATATATATCAATTAGTCATATAATTATAAAACTCATCAGTAACTAATTAATATCTCCCATTCGCTTTTCCCCATTCAACAAAAATTTGGTTTATTTTCTCTTGCGCCGGCGCTCTATCATAATTTTCCTTTAATCATTACCTCTTTGTCGCACTAATCTATGTCGATTAAATCAATCTTCATCTTAATCGTTTATCTCTTTTATGCGTTCATAGTTAATCATCACAACGCTTCGCGTTCGCGCGGACCTTACGCTACATTTATTCCCATCGGCTCCCTGGACGGTTAATCACTCTCTATGTTTCATTTAAATCATTTATTTTATTCAATTACCATCGGCTCTCTGGCCGGTTAATCAACTCATTTTAATCTCATGAAGTCTTTTACGACCCTAGACCGCCTGGGCTTAACACCCATTACGCCATATAATTCACTTTATCAACCATCAACGTTCGTATTTATTAGACCTCCGCGTCGGCATCGGCTTCGGCCGGTTTAATATACTTTAATCTCGAAGTCTTTTACGCTCCAGACGCCTGGGATTTTCACACCTTTACGCCGTATTGCGGTCTTCGGGTCCCCTGACCGGTTGCAAATGCCCTAAAATGAGGTTTCTCAACCCCAGACGCCTTCAGTGTTTTAACCACCTACTATCGTCCCTACCGCGATTAAATTGAGTTGGACAGTTGACTTTCGGACCAAATTAAAAAATTAAGGTCCTCAACTCAATTCCTAATCTGCTGAGGCCTCACAACTGGCCAATTCTGCGCCTATTGAAAGATGGTCTAATACCGGTAACCATAATCTCATCGCCGTTTCACTGGCCTATCGGTACTTGGTGTGGGCATCGGGTTTTGTACCGGACCCCTGCTAGCAATAGTCACGAAGAAAAAACATCCTATCTATCAGGATTTAAAAAAACACGGGAACTACCTAACGCCCTCGATCTTGATGCTCCAAAAGTGATGAACCAGATCTCCCGGACTAGGAAGATAAAAGGAATTGGAATATGCAGTTGACTCTCGGTCTCCGCCTCACAACTGGTCCAATCTTGGTTGCTGTTGAAGTATCGATTTCCTTTACCGGTTGACCGCATCTCACAACCGTTTCACTGGGCTAGACTTAATAATCGGTGTAAGGTAACTGCGGTCTCTCTCGCTCGCTACCCTCCGGGTTTTTGTATAAGTCCCGCTAGCCAATCAAAAAAAACATGCACCCAATACTCGGTGTGGGGTATCCGGTTTTTGTATTGGGTGAATCCAGTATCATTCAGTCCCTCGCTGATAATCTCCTGGACACTACAGTCCGGTGGTTAGCCGCTGTACTCGGGTGCCTCATCACTCGCTAGGGAAAAATTCGTACATCGACTTTGAAGTCCAAAAAACGGTTTCTTCAAATCCCGCAGCTGCTCTCGGATATTTAAAATTTTATCTTTTGGTGCACCTTTTCAATTTTTATTTTTTATCTTTTTCTTTTTATTTACCCTTCTAGTTTGTCCTTGTCTCGCAAAGAGTCAAACAATATAATAATCGCGTTGGTTCATTGCCCACGAGTGGTTTGATCATTCACTCGACAGAAAATCCCCAACATTTGCGAACGGGCCCTACTATACTCTTCTCATCAAGGTGATCAGGATTTCCCCATCCGGGGAAGCATCGTAGGGACGATATGCTTCTCATCCCCTTATGGCTGTCTCTCTATGCCAAAAATAAAAAAAAAACAGGAAAAAAAAATGGTAATCGTAGTACTGATCTTTATAGATCAGCTCAAACTTGCAGTCGATCCCAGCCAGTCCTGTATTTAATTCACGGCTCGCCAAATTTAATTTGTATATGCTTGTCTATTTATTTAAACGCTTTGTGTTTCATATGTCTAGGTTCAACGTATGTTTTTGATACCTTTCGTGCCTATTATGGAATTAGTTTTACTAACATTTACTAACTCACACTCGGCTGCAAATTCATTTCATCCTCTTTAATTTTCTACATCTCCCTCAGGGAGGTACACTACTACTCTTTCTCTCACGTTTGCGTCACATACATAATATCGCTTCAGTTCAATGCACAATCTTGTGCAATAACGTAGATGTCCGCAAGGTACCATCATTCATGTTATCTCATTGCTTTACACACACAACATTGGAATTCACTATCCGATCGCCTTTTTATAAAATCTTCAACCGTTTAAAATTTTATCTTTAATTCTGCCATTGATGTAAATTTGTGCTTATCTAAACGTAAATCTGAATCTGATATACTCTTGAGTAGTTAATTCACACATTGGTGTAGCAATTCTCGTCATTATACGCAAATTCATCATTACTGGTCTTGGTTTAAGAATCAGTCCCCCTTATGGATGTTTGCAACTGCTCTGCTTTTCAATTCAATATTGTAGTGAGTTGTTAGTTAAATTTACGAATTTTAAGGTTCTTTATATGTAGCCGGTTAATTCCATCACGTTCATACTTTATTAATTCAGCATTTTATTAAGTGTTCTTATTACCCTTTAATTAGCTTACTCTACCCATTTATTTCCTCATCAAATTAAGTAAGTTTCAATGGCTGTTTTAACCCTGTTAGTTAGGCTCCCAATCCTAAATGATGTCCCGCGCATTCTTATCCGTTCACTCGAGTTATTATCTTAGTCTACATAACCCTTTTGATCCCAGCTTGTCCCCCCCATAATTTAGTCATTTTGCTCCAATATCAATATCCCTTTAATCTTTAACGTAGTTTTACCATCCTTCCCTTTTTTAATAATTGAATTCATCCTATTATTCTATTCGCAATTCATGTTTTAGCTTTAGCCCTTTTTTCTATAACCGTCATCTTTATGCCCCCTTTTCCCTTATTTTTGAATTTTTTTATTATTTTCTTATATCTAAAGTATTAGTTGTTTATATTTACAATTTTTTTTTTATTTATTTTTGAATTTATTCGTTTCTTACCCATCACTTCTGCCCCCATTCAACACGGAACGCTCATACATTATCTCATAACTGGTTTCATCGATTTTCTATCTTACTTAATTTTAAAACTTTTTAGTAATTCATGTACAACATTTTCAACAGTCATTTTCATCATACACGCATATACACACTCATATCTATTTATTTGGGAAAACAATCTTTCTTACTCTTGCATCAGCATTTCATTTCCTGATCATAAAACGCTATGCATCCCGTCTATTTACAGGTTCCTTTACCAAGAAAGTTTACAAATCCCGGCTGAGCCCCCAAATTTGTATGGTGGGTTACTGATGATCAAATATTTTGCTCTTTAGTGCTGTTACCAGCGTAACCCAAGATACAACATTGTTACTACGCTTGATACCCGTTGAGCGATCAACGTTGGTTACTGTATCAAGAGGGTGAGTGCTCGCCAAAAAGTGAGCGCACTACTTGCACTGTAATTGTCGAACACTCCTATGGGTTCACGGACTGCCGATAGAAGGCTTGTGTCCGATTTGCCTGGTCCCTTCACCAGATTGTCTTCCCCAATACCATACCCTATTCATCCCCCTTATCCTCCCCACATACATCATTTTTTTCCAATTCATGCACACACGCACATGTTTTCATGGCAACTCTCTAGTGAAAGTAATAATTATTTATTAAATACCACACATAATTCAGGTTTATGTTGGGTTTAATTTCCCGTTCAATCAAAATACCAAAAATTAATACTTAATTTTAATTCAGGCAATCCAGATTAAATTAAAGTTGAGTTTTAATTATCCATATTTCTTTTCCTTTTAAAATTAAATTTTCAATTAATAATAAAATAAAAATTTAATCTAAGGTGTTTAAATCACCTATTTATAATTAACATAATTTTGATAATTTGAAATATTTTTTTTTAAAATTTATAATGGTAAATTTAATATTTTTCATTTTAAATATATATCGCTGAACAATTCAGCTCTGTCGGTGCTTGGCAAATTGTCAGAATCCCCCGTAGATTCTCAATTGTCATCACTTAGGCGGGTTGTCCGGTTCAGCGTAATCACTTAGTTAATCCCCCACATTTAGAGATACGGATGCAGAACGGCCCGTCATAATGTCGGTCTGTACTAGGATTGAGGTTCATTTCTGCCCGGATTTGTAACTCATACCCTTGAATTACAGAGTCCCCTCTCCTTGAACCGGTTTGTTGGTATTTTATGACTATTTCAGGAATTCAACATTTTTATCGGGAAATTTAAATGGATAGTATAATTTCTCAACATTGTGAACTGATTTTGTGTTACGGATTTCGGTAATATTTTAGTAATATTTTAGTAATAATTTTTTACTCTTCTGTAGATGATTTTGGTAATATTTTAGCGGTTTTAATGAACAATTTTTTTTGTCGTATTTTGACACTAAATGATGCTAAATAAAACGATAGAATGCTTATGATAAAATGCTTCTGGTAAGTATATTTGATTTTATCTTTCGCAATTTTTTGCTTGTATTTAATTAATAAATGTAATAAATTTAAATGTAGTTTGGCTCTTTGTATTAGTAAATTACCCAATTAATTAATAATAGAGTATACATTAGCTGATTAGTAGTATTAACACGATCCCGATTAATATATAACTTGGGGGGAGTAATTTATGAAAATTATAAATTTTGATGTTTGAAATTTTAATCTATCTGTATATATTCTATAATATAGAATCTATATTGATATTTAATACTATTATCTAAATATTATTCAACCTGGGGGGGGAGTAATTAAGAACATTTGCTAAAAAAAAATTCTTAAGGGATTAAATAACTGCATGTATATAACCTAAGTTAGTAATTTTAATATTAGTACTGTTCGTAGTATAACTTGGGGGCGTATTTAGAATAATTTTAAATTATATTTTGTGAATTTGATATTGTGTATATACACACACATATACATATAAATATATACACACACATATATACCTATATATGTATATAATTTAAATTATTAATATTGATGTCGTTTGCGACCATTATATTATCTGGGGGGGGGGGGTGTTACTAAAAATAAACCTTAGTGAATTGCTTTAATATTATTGGGTGTAAATGTTCTAAAATTAAATTTGTCATTAGGGGAATCCCAAAATCGATAATTTTGTTTAAATTTTATTTTTAAGAAATAATAATTACTTTAATAATACAATCAGTTTAGTGGGGTTACCGGGAAAAATAAAATCAATGATATCAATAAGATGTAATAGTAGTACTAATGATAGTAGCAGTAATATTAAAATAACAATAATAACAATATCAATAATGATAAACGGCGAATGTACCTTGATATCTTTATGAAATTACCACGGGTATATAGCTTGGGGGTCATTTAGGAATTTTAAGAGTTATCATTTTAAAATCAAATATAAGATGAATATATACATATATAAACATACACATATACACACACCTATATACATATATATAAAAGTAGTCTATCTTAGTGTAAATTTAGATAAATATATAATTTGAGGGGGGTCATTTAGGAAATTTACAATCTATAATTTTAAATATAATATAAGTGGAATATATATTAAGATAAGCTAATCTAGCATACTTAGGTAATGGTTAATGACTATATGATTTTGAGGGGGGTCATTCATAAAAATTTACAATTTACATTTTTAAATATAATATAAGTTAAATATGTATTAAAATAAGTTAATCTAGCATACTTAGGTAATGGTTAATGACTATATGATTTTGAGGGGGGTCATTCATAAAATTTACAATTTACATTTTAAATATAATATAAGTTAAATATGTATTAAAATAAGTTAATTTAGTATATTTAGGTGGTAGTTGATGACTATATGATTTTGAGGGGGGTCATTCATAAAAATTAACAATTTACATTTTTAAATATAATATAAGTTAAATATGTATTAAAATAAGTTAATTTAGTATATTTAGGTGGTAGTTGATGACTATATGATTTTGAGGGGGGTCATTCATAAAAATTTACAATTTACATTTTTAAATATAATATAAGTTAAATATGTATTAAAATAAGTTAATTTAGTATATTTAGGTGGTAGTTGATGACTATATGATTTTGAGGGGGGTCATTCATAAAAATTTACAATTTACATTTTTAAATATAATATAAGTTAAATATGTATTAAAATAAGTTAATTTAATATATTTAGGTGGTAGGGGATGACTATATGGTTTATGGGGGTCTTTGATGAAAATTTTTCAACTATAATTTTAAAGGTAATCTAAGTTAAGGATATATATTAAATAGTCTAAATTAGTGTATCAGGTAGTGGTTAATGGTTATATGAATTAAGGGGGTCATTTATCAAAATTTTCCAAATTTATATCGTAAAGGTAATGTATTAATGTATTTAGACAATAATTAATGGTTAGGTGACCTGAGGAATTATTAAGTTTGATAACTGTACATATATAAGTTAATTTATTACTATATATATTGTCCTCGACAAATGTATAGTTTGAGGGGGGTACTTATGAAAAAATGTAAATTATACTTTATAAGTTTCAAATATACGTACATAAGTTAGATTATGAATCTGGACATTTGTTTCGACGATTACGTAACTTGGGGGGGGGGGGTATTTATAAAATATTTACAACTTATTATAGATTATATTTTTATCGCTAACGTAGTTTATATTTTATACTTTTATGACCAAATTAAGATTATAATTTATAGTCTTTCAGCTAATATAAGTTTATAATTTATATTTTTATGAAGTTAAATTTATAGTTTATATTTCTAAAGCTAATAAAATTTTATAATTTATACTTTTATAATTAACTTAGAGTTATAATTTATAATTTTTATCGTCAATACAAATTTGTAATTTATAATTTCAAGAAATTAAATTTATAATTTATACCTTTATAACTAATCATAATTTATATTTTGAAGAAATTAAATCTATAAGTACAATTCACATTTTTATGAAATTGAGAGGATAATTTATACTTTTATGGGTTTACGATTTGTATTTTTATAGTTAGTTTAGAGTCTATTCAATTTAGTGTAGAATAATGTGAAGATGTTGCCCGAACTTATAAGTTATAGATATAATATTAGTAGTTTATAGATAAAGAGACTTTATCAATATGTCTACGGGAATTTGCGCATACCAAGACCATTACGATAGAGAAATTTAGTTTGCATCAAAATAGGTTATTTTGTGGGCACCTATAGATATTAGTTCGCCTACCAGTGCGATTGAGATTATATTATCTTAGGTCCTACTCATCGCATGAACTTTAGGTTGCAGTATTCTTACAGGGAATGGTTCAAAATTTTTAAGTCTTTAATTGCCTTAAAAAAATTTTTTGCGCAGGGATCTCCCTGTTATTTTGAGTTAATTAGTTTCTTAGGTTCACATTGAATTTATAGTTTAAGAGGGATTCGTTTAGAAATAACCAGCTACACTAGCATGTTGTATTGTGTGAAATTTGAGTCAGGGGATATTCCCCGTTGATCAGTTCCTAATGTTGTGTGCAAAATAGTATAATTTAAGTGTTAATTTAGGTATGTAAGTTAACGAAAAGGTCGATTTAATTAAAATTTACCTACTTTCCCGACTACACTGAGTACGGTACGATAGGCCCTATTGTAATATGTATCCACAATTAGTTTCCCATAATTATTTCGTCCGCATAGTCCCTGTGACTATGCCAACTACCAAGAAGGATTTATACGCCCTACTCATGGTTAAACACCAATAGTTCGTGGCGACCTCTGGTTAAGATTATGATTTTAGTGCATGTAGGGTCGATGACCCGAAATCATTATGAACTGTGCATTCATAAATGATAAAGTGCATAGGTGCAGGTTTGGCTGGGATCTCGCTTCAAAATCATTGATAACCGACGATCTCATTCAAATCTACACCTCTATAATTAAATAGAAATAATGAAAACAAAGTTTCAATAATAATAATTTATAATTCACAATGAAATCGTCCTTACTTACAATCTCAGAAAAATCAAAATCAAAAATTTGGCATAAGAGCAAGCATTTGCATTTGCATTTTTTTTGCTTAAAAAGTGACGAAATGTGTTAGTTTATATAGCCTCTGTTTGACGTGTAAGTATACATGCGTGCATTGATGCAGTAAAACAAATTCAGATTATTTTAATTCTCGAACATTCGATTTTTAATTTTTAGCGATTTTGATGGCGATTTTTCAGTAAGAATTTTTGTTTTTATTTTTGAAATTTTATTTTCGAATTATTTTTTATTAAATTTGCCTCCATGATGGATTTCAGCATTTCCAGAACATTCCATGCTAAATTTAATCTATTTCTTATTTTTAAATTGTTTTTTATGATTTCTTTTCTAAAATATTTATTTTTTATAAATTTTATTGGGTCGTTTCGCCGTCATGATGGATTTCGCCATTTTTATGAATTGTTCTGGATTTTTATTCAAAATATCGATATAATTTTCTTTACGTAAGATTTTATGAAGATTTTCTTTAATTTTTTTTTATTTTTTACTAATCGCCTTTATTCGAATTTGTTTTTTGTTGTTTTATGTCTTTCGGTTATATTTGAGTAAGTTTTCGTGTAATACTTCTTGCTCGTGTTTTATTTTATTTTTAATTCAGATGTTTTATTTTTGGGTATATTATCTCTCTATTATCATTGTTTACTTGGTGTTTTATATATTTTTATTTAAGTAAACTTAATGCTGGGTATGCGTGTTGTGTACTGACACATTTCGTCCCATTCCCAACTTTGGGTCTAGAAATCAGTTCTAGCCCAACAATTGAAATATTAATTTTTAAATTTAGGTTAATAAAATTTACGATTTTCTAGTTTTTTTCCCAACATCAGACGGCAAAGTTGAAATTTCAGGGCAATGTGAAATACTAAAAAACTATTAAATTTATTAAAAATTTAAGATAAATCTTACGAAATAATGTCTTCATTATCTATACAACTCAAAGTTGAGTTTTCGGAATTTTCGTTAAAATTTTTTCTGTAAATTTTTTCTAAAAAATTTTAAAAATTTCTGTAAATGATTTATTATAGTGCGTTTATTCATTACAACGGTTACAGCGGATTGGGTAATTTATATGGATTAGCCCTCAGTTTAAAGTATGATGATCTATCCGAAATATCTGAAAAATCTCGAATCGACTTTAATGTTCCTTGTGTGTTGTGATGATTTTACGTGGATAATGTTTAGCTACTCGTTTCTCTCGTTTGAGAAGCGAGCCCTTAGTGTCTTATGTTAAACAAAATAATGAGTTTATATGTGCTGTCTTCATGCGCTATAAATCTAATTTTCATTACTATAAAATAAAATGTTGTTTATCACACACGGTCCTACTGGATGCTAGTGTGATGAACCCTTAGTGTTGTGTTATCCAGACCTTGGAACCACAAACAAACTAAAAGCTAATCGTAGTTCCCAATCTGCCTATATATTTTTTAATCGCCGTGGTATTCCACGATTACTGAGCTTACCTGTTGCCAAGCACAGCACCCAGCTACCCAAGCGCATCCCACATAGACAACGCCAGGTATTAGTCGTTGTCCACATGTTTCACTGGAAGAATACTGATAAACGACGCAAAAAACTACGTCAGATGAACGGAATAGCACAACTACCAACTACCACTTCCTGTTGCACATATTATATTAATTTCTCGTGAAGTGCCTGTGGGCAGAAAAAACAATAAGTAATTTTATTCCGAGTAAAGGGATCCATTTTTATTTTTAGAAATATCAAAAACAGAACTCAAAATCTCTGACTCTCATTTAATGAGTATTAAACATAATACAACAAACAAAAAACTCTTATTTCTCTAATGAAAATTAAGAATACAAAACGTTCCTCATAAGACTAAATTGTGACCGAAATGCGTCGGTGTATATACCCTAGTTTCTGGTGTGCGAGTATGTGTGCGCTCATTGATTCAATATAACAAATTTGAATTATTTTAATTCTAATTAATTTTGAATCTTAATTTTTATCAATTTTGATAGCGATTTTTGATAATTTATTATTTATTTTGTTTATAATCTTTATATTTTATTTATTTTTAATTAAATTCGCCGCCATGGTGAATATGGGCGTTTTCTAGAAGATTCTATGTTGTTTCAGAGATTTTATTAACTAATTCCTATTTTTCTTAATTCCTATGATATTTTAGGTTAGTTTTTGTCAATTTATTTCTTGAAATTTCATCTTTTAGTTAATTCTCACTAGCTACTTGGCGGCCATTATGGATTTCACCATTTCTATAGAATAATCTAGTTTCTATTCATTTCTATTGTAAATCTTTGATCCCTACTTAATTTTCTGATGTTATTTTGTGGAAATCTTTCTAATTTCAATTCCTATCTATCCTCATCGACAATAATTCAAAATTTCCAACTTCTGTTATGTATCTATCTTGTGTTTGAGTGAATTTCATGTAATACTTTTTGCTTTTGTTTCATATTAGTTTATTTTTGTGTTTAGTAAATTCTATTTATTTGTTTAATTGATGTTTGGACGTGTTTGACTTTGACTGGCCTTGATGTTATGTTTGGGTGTTGTGTTCCGACGTCTTTCAGTTACGTTTCAACCACTTGGGCGCAAAATCAGTTCTAGCCCAACAAATCTAGAAAAATCCAGGCAAGACAAATATCATGTCCTTTGATGTTAACTACTAAAACATTTTACTTTATTTATCATATAAAAGTCTTTAACATTTAGGAACAAGAAACACTCACTCTTTATACCTAAGTCCCCGATTCTTGTCTTTGATCTTAACCGATATATTTATTTCAAAATCGTGATGTGATGGAGAAAACTGGTGATAACTGAAATAAACCAATAAAATTTTTAAAAATTAACCTCAATTTATTTAATAAAAGTTTTTAAAGTTGATGAATGCAGACTGACGCCAATGTACAAAGTTATTAGTAAAATATTAATATTCATAAAATTGCGAAATTTACCACAAAATTCAAATAAATTAAGAAATCTTTCCAAAATAATTATAGCTCATATTCATTAAATAATTGCGCTTACTTCTTTCAAATTGCGGGAATCCATTTGTTTTACTACTATAAAAATTTATGTCAAACTAGACAATGTATTCAACCTACTGATAAATCTCAAAACATAAGAAAGTCAACTTAATTAATAAAAAATTTATCTAACATACTTTCATAATCTTAATTTGATAGAAAAACTCAATTTTATATATAATTTATATAATTAAAAGCAAAGTTACGATTTACGTATCATAACTGAAAAAAATAAAATTTGAATTCATAGTATATATTTTTATAATCAAATAAACAAATTAATTCAGGTCACCCAGAAAATGTAATTGGGATTACTGTAACAAAAATACTGAGTGAAATAGAAAGTTTACATGGGCTTATAATAATTTTGTTTAAATATGTTTCCAAACCATACTGGGGACCAAGCATGAACTGGCAAATCCAACCCTACATTGTGGTTTGGGAGCAGCATTTATTGCGCTAAATTTTTTGGAACTGATTCATTATTTGCTGACTGTTATTTGAATTTGAATTTGAGTTTTACAAAATTTAAATTTGAATTTGAGTTTTTTACCGATCATATTAGAATTAAATATATTAATTATTAATTATTAATTGTTTTTCAGCAATTTTGGATTTTTAATTAAAAGTAATAGATATTTAATCAATCATTTTGGAATCCTAAAATAAGACTTAACAATAGAAGCAATTGATAGTTTTTCTGCTGCTGTATAACACCGCTGTGAAGCCATTTAGATTTGAACTCTGTTTCCGGTGAACAGAATAGTAGTAAATTCCTGGATGAATCAATGAAGACATGTGAGTAATAGTTTACCGTCTCTTTCTGCCCCACATTTGGTGATTCAATGCCTATTTTTGTTTTACCTGTCTTGTTAGCGTATCTTTCTCTTACTACAGACATAAATTATCTCTCTTTCAATGTTAACTTTAGTTTTATACATACAATTGATATGAACAACGTCTTCCAACGTAAAATTTATCACAATATACCATATTTAAAACCATATTTTCTTTTCTACTCGAGTTTAATACGCACCCAAAATATTGCGCAGTGCAATGTGAAAAAAGTGCGTATTATACTCGAGATTTTTTCATCGGATTAATATTTTTATTTGAAGTTTCTATCAAGAAGAATATTGAATTGAAAGATCATTTGCAAATCAGTTGGTATCGTCTTCAGATGGAGATCACTTAGTATTAATAAGGATGTGATTATTTTCGAAGATAAGTTTCTCGGTAGAGACGATGCAATATTATTAGAAAATTCACAAATATACAATAATGTTGTAATTTTTAACTTTTAAATTGAATTAAAATTGAGTTTAAAATTAAAATTGAGCACAGTAAAATATTTTAATTTTCTTCTGTCATTTTTGAGGCATTTATCATAATATTAATATTAATAATAATAATAATAATAATAATAATAATAATAATAATAATAATAATAATAATAATAATAATAATAATAATAATAAGAATAAGAATAAGTCAATAAATAATTTATCTATTTTACAAATATTTTCCATATTTTTTTCATTTAAAAATTGAGTAATTAGCAACGACAAAAATGTCTTTGTTAAAATCTTTAGAAAATCACAACTTAAAAAGTGAATTTTTCAATAAAAAATGAATTTTTTGTACACTAACTATTCATTGGACTCAATGTTTCCATCTGACCGAATCTTGGAATATCATAAATCGCATTGACCTGATCATTGGAAAACTTACTATTCGAATTTGAATTTTCCAGTCTTTTGAATTTCGACATTGCCATTGTCATGGCAGCTGATTTCGGATTCGATTGATTTCCATCGAACCTATTGTCATTGGAAATCAATTTTCTTTGATTTTTATAGATATTCTGAAAAGGTTTCCGGATTCCGGCTTTCCGTTTGTTTCGGTAATTGTAAAATGATCCAATCAAATATCCAATAAATATTATTGCAATAAAAACATGAACTGTCCAAATATATTCAGACATCGATTAATCAACGACAAAAAAAAGGAAAATTCGATAACTATTTCCAAAATCTGTTTATTCAACTAACGAATGAAAAGAACAATAATTTCTAAAACAATCAAAACTCGATTTGATTGGATAAAAATATATCCCGCACACTTATTCAGTTTTTAAATATATGCAACTCGTCAATGCCTGTCGATAATTTCTTCTATCGATTTTATTTGAAATAAATATTCAATTAAAATCTCATAAAATTTGTTTTAATAGCTTATTAAATTGATCTTTGATACCGAAATAATTGACCGCTTGATTCAAATTTTTTAACAAAAAATAAAATTATAAGAATAATTAATGGTTTTTAATACCGGATTTTTAGCCTTTGTACAGGGGCTAGGTATTTTCTCATTGAAATCGAGACGAGACGATGATTATTGTGATCGGTTGAGCCACCATCACACGGCTTTATTTTTATTGATAACATCAGTTCTAATAAGCTCAAATCAGTACGTGGGCAGCCCGATCCACTGTTGGGTACCGAAAGAGTTTTCAGGTGTCTGGCAGAAATATGCTAATAACTATTGTTGGATTAAAAACACCTATGTCGTTCCGACTTACCAAAAAGAATGGACACTCCCAAAGCCTAATGAAAGACAAGAGTTAGAAATCAACTATTACCAATGGGTACCGATTGTTCTTTTATGTCAGGCTTTGTTGTTTTATTTTCCTTCAATTGTATGGAGAATGTTAAACTGGACATTGGGTAATTAAATTAATTAAGTTAATTAAATTATTTATTAAAAAAAATCGATTATTAAAATGAGTGCGTGTTATTTTTTTTATCGTCATGCGATCTTATTATCTTGAACGTCAACTGTGATCTACATGAACATTGACAACTGTGTATCATTTGATAAGTGAGTTGAATATCTCTAGGGTTTATATTGAGATAAGAAGTTCAAGGGTTAATTATATACTTGTGTAAATGTTATCATAAAAAATAGTCAATTTTTTTCAATCATGGATGGCTTATTTGCATTTTCAAAATCTTTCGATGTTCTGTATAGAAGAGGCAGAGATGACGATTTTACCGATAGAATTAACCATTGGTATACGAGTATTGTTTTGGTGATAATGGCGATCTTTATAAGCACGAAGCAATATATGAATGATTCAATTACTTGCTGGATGCCTAATGAATTCAGTAAACCTTGGGTTCAATACGCGGAGAACTATTGCTGGATACAAAATACTTATTATATTCCTCACGATACTGAAGTACCAAAACTCCATGGATATCGAACTACTTCTCAATTATCATACTATCAATGGGTTCCTTATGTTTTAGCCTTACAAACATTTTTGTTTTACTTCCCGAGAGCGTTCTGGAGATTATTGAATTGGCAAAGCGGTTAATACGC
The DNA here is from genome assembly GCA_959609185.1 of Schmidtea polychroa. Lineage (NCBI taxonomy): Eukaryota > Metazoa > Platyhelminthes > Tricladida > Dugesiidae > Schmidtea > Schmidtea polychroa. Next base: position 19,660 of record CAUHTR010004582.1, on the reverse strand, counting down.
ACTTTTTGCATCGTTTAATAAAATCTTTTTAATAAATTTTAATTTTATTTTAGGAATCAACATTCAAGATTTGATCAGCAAAGCGATGAATGTTTGTACGACAATCAGACCAGATGTGAAAAAATCAAAACCTAACAATGGAAGTGATGGGAAAAGCGAAACTAAAGAAGAGCCACAAGAAGATATCGAACCAGAAGTACCTACCGAAATCAAAGATATGGCGTATCATTTAGAGCTTTCAATTGAGTCAGAATCAAATTCGAAAGGAAGTTTTGTCAAAACTGTTAGCAGTTTATTATTTTGTGGGTTTGGCAGCCGTAAATATGGGTTTTATTTAATAACACTTTATATTTTTACGAAACTATTATATATCATTAATGTCATTGGTCAACTATTTTTATTGAACAGTTTTATCGGAACTTCATATAAATTTTTTGGATTTCAAATGCTTAGTGATCTAGCCAAAGGAAACGATTGGAAAAACACCGGGCATTTTCCTCGTATTACTTTGTGTGATTTCGAAATTAGGAATCTTGGACAACGAACTAACTACACGGTCCAATGCGTTTTACCAATCAACCTGTTTAATGAGAAGATTTACATTTTCATTTGGTTTTGGATTTTTATTGTGGCTATTTTAACTGTTTACAGTTTATTTAACTGGCTACTACGAATGGTTGCCAGTCAGAAATTTAAATTTATTCAAGGTTTATTAGAAAAACGGCTGAAACACTGGTCGACTTCTGACAACAATCTACTGAAAAGCTTTATAGATGATCACTTGAAAACCGATGGGGTGTTTCTAATTTATCTGATTTATCTCAATGCTGGAGACCTAGTGACCAAGGAATTGTTAGATGTTATGTGGTACCGGTATAAAAAGCTTCCAACGACAAAGCCACCACTTGAGATCAACAGCGATTACCCAGAAGACACTCAATTTTTATAAAAAAAACATTGACATGATATTGTATTTTTTGACATTTTAATGTTAATTCTACTTCATTCATAAATTATCAAATAAACCAAAACTTTGATTAATTTGATATCATTTTACTATAATTTTTGTTTAGGTAGATTATTTATTATTAGGAGCGAAACCCCTTAAAAACAGGCTACAATAATAATTTCAAATTGCGAATCTTAAATAAAAGGTTAAAAAAAATAATATAGAAAGTTTACGTAATATTTTATTAATAATTTTTTCTGTAAATACATACTCGTTTTCAAAATAATAATTTGATATATTTAATACAACATATTTTACTGACAAATTATAAGTAGAATATTAGATTAAATCTTCGAACGAATCTCTTCATTTATACCGCTACATGCATCTTTCCAGTGGCTTCTGTTCGTAGTAGACGTTTATAGAAGGCTCGTGTTTCACAATTACGGCGACAAACTTTACATCTGACAATCTCTGGTCACTGTTGGCCGTTGAGTTTGAGTTTGTCAGGTGAAATTCTTGGTTCCACATCTATGTCCAAAAGTTTGCCCATAGTCTCCTTTTAACCTGGTCGAATGCAACAATTACTTATGAAGAATGATATCAATCTTATTCTACATTTATACCACATCCTACCATTCCCTTCATCACTATCAGCACTATTATCTCATTCATTTGGATGTAGGGGTCAAGTAATATAAGGATATTAGGAAAAACCGTACACGTACATCGTTTCTCGCATGTTTTAGATTCTTAGCACAGTTACAAAAGTAATGTGAAATTAAAAATGAAGTTCCAGAATCTATGGCATTTAACTTTCCCTCCGAACAAATTTTATTAATTGTTCCTACCTCTCATGTGCTCCTACTAAATATGAACTCAAAATTAATGATAAATCGACTTGAAACTGTGATCATCTGAGGAGTGCGTGGCGCTTACAACTGAGTAGATACGCATTGTGTCTCACTTATTTCAGGTTGATTGCTGTTACTGAATTTAGATTTCGTCATCACGGCGCAAGAATAGCGTGAGGACTTCTCGAATTTCAAACATTAACTTCTACTATGACCCAAAAAAGTTCAACACTGTTATCTATCACAAAACACGTGGTCTCAGATGAGAGTGGAAAACCATAGATGAGTTTGTCCCATCTCCTTCATAGCGAAGTTAAGGTTCATATATCCTGGAATTTTCGTAAACACAACTCTACTTTGTTACAAAAGGATTTTAATTCCATAAGATTCGATAATCTACAATAATGCCTATATTGCTCTGAGGTGTAGTAACTCTAAATTTTTTATAAACCTAACTCACCTAATAACTACAAACTGTTACAATTACATATCATTCTATCATACAAGTTTTTTATTTTTTATTTTTTATTCTGAGTGTTTCAGAGAATTCAAGCATAAGCTCTTTTAACAACGTAGATAAGAATTATTTCGAAGTCCTACAAAGTTAAAAGCATGTTCACTAATTAATCTCCAACTTCAGTTTGTCTCAACTCATGTATCAATTTTCATGTAATGAGTGTAATGCCAGATACATTGTAGATACATAAAAAAAATCTTGTAGGAGAGAATGATAATAATTTTGCGCGTTGATATAAAATAATTTTTATTTGATTTAAAAATGTATTTTTAAAAGCAAAAAATTTTTAAAATATTTTAGTTTGATACAATTTAATTACGATTATTATTGATTAATTTGTTTAAATATTCGTTATTTTCATTTAGGTGTTATTAATACGATTTCTAGCCTGAAGAAGACTGTTAAACGGTCGAAATATATAGCAATGTTATATACTTAGTTGGCGATTTTCAAATATTAAAACTGTACAATCTTTCTTTCATTATATATATATATATATATAAAATTAATTAATATTTATTTATTTATTTATTCTACATACTGAATATATTTTCGAATGTTCAAATATTATTTAAATATGATTTAGTACTGATCGTTGACATTTGATCTGAAACTCATTATAATCATGAAGTAGACGTGATATTCTTATTTATGATTTTTTGTTATAATTATATATTTATTATTATCATAACTACAGTAAAGCTAAGTTATTTCATATTAAATGTATGATCAGAGCTGACAGATTTTAAAATGAGTTTTTATGAAAATTATAGAAATTTATTATAAAATATTTTACAATGTATCTAAAATAACAATGAAAATCACATCGTCACCCCGAAAAATTAACGAAACTCACAATAACGCCAATAATTAATATGATATTTATTATTAGGCATTATTATTAACTGATTATCACCTGTAAAAATGAGTCTTTATTTACCAAATGAAAACATCTCATTAAAAGTCATTGACCACAAAAATCCCAGAACAATATCTAAATGTTTTCATGACAAAATTGAACTATTTAAAATTCCGAGACCATAAAATCTTTGTTAAGAAGTCGACACAAAACCTTTCACAAATTGACAATTAAAACTTACATGACCAAAATTGTCTTTTCAAAAATAAAGTTTCAAAATAAAGTATAAATTCATCAGTGATCATAAAATTGTGTACAAAAGTATGATGGCGCAAAAATGTTTGCCAGTAAAAAGAATCATCCAATGAAAATGAAAGCGCTCCAACGAACTTACTAACCAATAATCATTATAGATTCACAATAATTCAACATTACTAATTTGGATCATACTTATGTTGGGGAAAAAACCTAACTAAAAATCAATAAATTGTTTGACTGAATCAAAAAGAACGAGTAAAAAATTCAAAAAATTAAAATTGAAAGGAAAAAATCGAGTGAAAAATTACAACATATAAATAAAAATTTTTAAAAAAAATGAGAAAGAAAAGAAAATATAATACAAAAGTTAATTAAAAAAAACATAAAATGTAAATAGAATAAGAGAAAAGAATAGAACACAAAAAAATGTAAAATACAGAAAATACTGATAAAACAATAAAAAATGATCAAAAATAACAAAAAAAAATTTCAAATATGATTTTAATAAGGTCGATAGCAATAAGTAAAAGATGAAAGATATGAAGAAAGTAACACTGATATTTCAGAGGAAAAGTTGGAAAAATAAGGAAAGCAGTTAAAAATTTATGCATACAGGCTAAGACATTTAGGTACCAGAGAATTTGGTGAATCCGATCAAGGACCCCAATTTTTATTGAACACTTATGAGTTAATAAAATGTCTTAGTATTAGAGTAAAGGTACCGATAATGAATTTTCAAGAATATAGGAATGAACCGAAGCGACGCCGGAAGCAGCTCGGGAAGCAGAGAGAGTGGAATCGATGGAAATGCCGTTGAATGAAAGCGACATGGTTTCGACCGGAACATATGCGTAAACTGAATCAGAAAATCGAAGCTATCAAGAAGTCTTAAGTCGAGGATCAGGTGACCTTTTGCGATCTCAAGATCACATTACGAGAACAGGCAAAATGAATCCTGGATCCGCGAGCAGAAGCCCAAATAGATGCAGGAGCCGGTCGCGTTCCAACTTACACCGAGAACAAATTATTAAAGCAATTGCGGCTTTAATCTGGAAGATTACAAAAATTCCCGCATACGACAAAAAAGCCATGCACGCCAAGGCCCGGGAAGTTGGAGCGAAAGAGGTTCCGCGAACTAAAGACGAACCAAAATGCTAACCAGAAAAAAATGATCAACATTCAATTTTGTTTGCTTTGCTTCACCACTGACATAACTTTGTAAATTCATTTGTTAATATTATCATTCTCACTTGGAAATTTTGTTAGTTAAAAAGAATTTAAAATTTTTTAATTAAATGTGGATGGGTCGTATTAAAGATAATAACAAATACACCAAAATGTTATACAATATGTTGAGATAGTCCTTTCATCTGTAAGTCGAGAGCTTTGTAGTAACAAGAAATAAAAACACTTTGAATTGTAGGCTATTTATCAGTCAATTATCCATCCTATAAAGATATACAGTAGCACATTGCAATAACGTTCGCAGTTCAGTAGAAAACCCGGTAAGTGAATTAACTCAGATAAACCTACTGTCCTTTTAAAAGGAGAGTAGGTAATCTGTTACAAATTAAAATATTTTATCATATAAGAACATTATTTTTGATACAACTTTTGATTATGGCGACAGTAGATGATATGGTAATGACAATGCATATTTTTTATTAGTTGTCATTGGGCTTTTGTACCGATAGCACGTTTGAAACTTTGTCCAAATATTTTTTATAACAAAACTTCGATTATGGATACTTCAAGGTAGCTATTTGATTTTATTGGTAATTGATATGAAATTTTTTGATGTAATTTTATTGTGAGATATATAAACTTCTTCAGACATAATTTTTAACATATATATTATAGAGTTTTATTTTTGTATTGAAGTAGATCTTGTAAAAATATTATGAAATATAAGAAAAAAATTTTTTCAGGAATAACTGTGTTAAGGTTTTTATGTGCTTTGTGAGGACTTACAAGGAAAACTATGCACTATTATTTATTAAGCGTGCAACAACACTAACTATAAAATAATTTTAGAAAGGGAAATACAATACATAATTTACAACTGAAAAAAAAAGAAATATAAAATTTTAAATACAAATATTTTTATTTTGAAGATGCCCTTTTCTACTTCCGATCGTACAATGGATGTTGACGAATCTTCATCATTTGAATCTACAAACAACCAAATTTGTTTTGAAGATGGTGATACTGACGAAGTAGGTGTAGAATCTAAAGTTTATGACAGACCAGATATTTCAGTGGAAGGTTGGGATGGTTCTCTCTATTGAAAAAAGATAACAAAGAAGTATGTCTTCTCGAGTAGAAGTTGTATATGACATGCAATGGCATTTGTCATGACTTTTGACGACCTTTCAAAGTTTGGTTCTATTTTTTAAATGCCTCCATTGTATTTTCCACAAGTCAACTACCAACCGAATCAAGTGTAGTGTCTATCGTAGACCGATATTTAAGAATGACGTAATTGGAAAAAGCCGTTATTGCGAGACGCTAGCATACACTCGAAACTTTTCACATCTGTCGATAATTACACTTTGTCATAAAAACCAATATTTATGACACAATTAATAAAATATCTGTAGGATCCTACATCTGATTAAAGGAACTGCGCTTACGGGAACTTGAAATTTATAAATTAAACTTTGCTCATACAAACCTTTATTTAAATTTTGATAAGGCTCAACTCTTACCTCATGCCATCTCTCAACAACATAGTAAATTTCAAAATAACTAAATTTTCATCTCAAAGCAAAGGATTTTAACAACCCGCCAACATTCACCTTTTTTACACAATAAACTCATGTCATTGAAACAGTTGGAAATTTTATCTTCACACAAACCTCCACATTCATTTTTCTGGGAAAACCCCCTTTCCCTCAAAAAAGTATTGGATTGGTTAAAAAGGTGGTCTAGGAAGATCATCACACTGACATTCACAACACTGGCATAACACAACTTCAATAAAATATCCTTAAAAATATGGGACGAAGAAGTGTAAAAAGTGGTCTAGGTTTCACTATTTCAAATGTTAAAAAAGCGCCAGTTATATGCTATATGCGCCAATATATGCTATAATTGAAATTAATTAATATATTATGAATTATTTGATAATATCTCAAACATGTTGTTCACAACACTCGAGTTTACGTAAAATATCATAAGCGTAATATTTTTAAATATTATTTTTTATTGGAATTAATTTACTTATAATAATTAGTAATACCAAAAACAAAACAATTTATAGAAATAATATATACTGATACTTTAAAATTTGGCGGTTACTTTAACATTAAAACAAAATTGGGAATATCCAGGCCTGATCAAATTGAGAGGCCCCTACAGGGGTTAGTGTTTGTTCATAAAGGATTCCTCGCCTGAGAAGGACCATTATTGTCTTTGAATAGTAAAATTTCTGTGTAATACATATATATTATTTTAAAGTCATTTCAAAAATATTTTTTTTCAATGATACCTTTTGCAATTTATAAGAAACTATTTTATTTTTCAATATATTATTTTTAATTGTTAAAAATACCTGTTTCTAAAAAAAATGTTAGTAAAAATATAAAAGTTATTAGGGAAATTTAGTTAATTAAAACAAAAAATGACCTTTGGAAAAATGTTATTACCATCAAAATTATTTCATAATGTTATTTAACAGGTAATAAATATCTCATGTGTTTTTTATAATTTGAAATAATATAACAAAAACTACAACAGTAAATCTATTGTTTAAACTAAGCCTACATTCAACAGCGACCTTTCAGTGAATTTTTGTTTTAATTAGCTACGAGTAATAGCAAGAGTAAATACTACCGTGAAGGATCTTTTGTTTCAGTATATCCATTTTAATTTGAAACTGCCTTGTTTTTGTCACTTGTTAATTATCGCATAATCAAAAATGTTCACTCCTTTTCACTATTTTTAATAAAGTTAATTGCCTTCCATTGTTTATCTAAATTACTTTTGTCAAAGATATTTTTTAATAAATTCAACAAGAAATTACCCATCTGTTTTAATAGTCGCCAGAATGGGGAAAAAAATCAACAGTGAAGTTATAACAGAAAAAAAATAACTGAAGTAAAAAAAGATATGTATACTTATTATGTTGGTTTCAACTATTTTATTAGTCATTGATATGGAGAGAGAGATTTACAATGTAACTCTCAATAAATTAATGATAACTATCATAAAATACAAATGAAAGATTCGTGCTAATTTAAAATTTTTAGAGATCTCTGAAGCTATGATGTGATGTTAATGAGACCTGCCTCTTCCGATTTCGTGGCTTTTAATCTGCATTGAATGGCTCTCAAAGCCCAGCTGAGATCAAAGACTATCTAAAATGTATCGCTATCTATCGACGAGAATCTTCTAATAGATTTCAGAACAAATAAAAGACTGTTTAACTGAAGATGCTGATGAAAATACACTAGCACTAGGATAATAAATTTTTACGTTTACTTTTTCAAATTTTATTCAATATAATTATATATACATAATTATATATATATATATATATATATATATATATATATATATATATATATATATATATATATATATATATATATATATATATATATATATATATATATATATATATATATATATTTATATATTAAAAATAAATTCTCTATCATTTTCAAATTAATTAAAAGTTATATGTAAGATTTAGAACTATTTATTATTTATTCCTGATTGTAATTCTCATGCTTTTTAATTTCTATATAGTTCTATTATTACAATAATGAAATAATAATAATAATAATAATAATAATAATAATAATAATAATAATAATAATAATAATAATAATAATAATAAAAATAAAAATAATAATAATCATTATTATTATTATTAGTATTATTATTATTATTATTATTATTATTATTATTATTATTATTATTATTATTATTATTATTATTATTATTATTATTATTATTATTATTATTATTATTATTATTATTATTATTATTATTATTATTATTATTATTATTTTATTATTATTATTATTATTATTATTATTATTATTATTATTATTATTATTATTATCATTATATAAAAAAATTCATAGTAGACAGTGAAAAACTGAATAATTTTACAATACAAATAAATTTCGAAATATATTATAAATTAAATATTGGGTTGAGTAAAAAGTAATTTCGTTTTTTTGCGATAAATGGCAAGAAGAACGAGATTTGCAAATAAACGTCAGTTGTGTTGTAAAACCTTCATATGTTATTGAATGATAAATTTTCCCAGAGCATTTTGTTTAATTACATTAAATAATTGTTTTTTTGGTGGGTTTGAAAAATGGCAAAACAATAAACTGTATTTTCGATGTTTGATACTTAGTTAATATAAAGAAAATATTTACTATGTATGGCAAAGGTACTGTGAATCATAAAGTGTGTCAAAATAGGTTTTCTAAATTTTGTCTTGAAAATACCTCAAATGAAGATAATGAGCGTTCTGGTAAACCACCATTTGTTCATGATGATCAAATCAAAACTTTGATTGAAAACAATCCACGGTACACGACACGGAAAATTGCAGAGATAGTTACGTAACCCAAAAAAAAGTTGTTAACCATTTACAAGCTCTTGGTTATCTGAGTCGTTACAATATTTGGGTACCTAACAACTTAACCGAAAAGAACTTAAAGACCGCGTGTTTATTTGTGATTTATTGCTCAAAAAATATGAAAAGGTGCCGTTCCTCAAACACATGATAACCAGTGATGAAAAGTAGGTTGTTTATCATAATGTAGAACGCAAAAGATAATGGGGAAAACTGGGTGAATCGTTATAAGCAACACCAAAAAATATTCACTTAGAAAAGGTCATGTTGTGTATATGGCGGGAGTAGTATATGAAACTATTAATACCACTAAATGCTGCTCCCAATTGAACTCTTTGAGGCAGAAATCGATGAAAATGGTCCAGAACAAGCCAACCGATATGGAGTAATTTTCCATAAAGATAACGCTAGACCTCATGTCCCTTATACGACTCGGAAAAAATTAGTGCAATTTGGCTGGAATTTCCTGCCTCATTTTCCCCAGACCTAGCACTTTCTGATTCTCATTTATTTCGATCTTTGCAAAATTATTTAAATGGAAAAATGTTCACATCTTTGGGAGAATGTCAAATGCATCTTGAACAATTTATCGTCCAGAAACCAAAAAACTTCTGTCGTGATGAAATTTTTAATTTACCTGCAAGATGGCCGAAAGTAATTGTACAAAATGGGGAATAAAATTACTTTATTAAATTTTAATTTAGATTTTTTTACTCAAAAATACGAAATTACATTTTCACTCCACTCAATACAATAATAAAACTTTTGAAAATAATTAGACGCAATTTATAAAATTTTTAACTATTTATTATTTTGTTTTGATTATTATTCTCATTCTTTTTAACTATATATTGTTTTAAAACAATAAAGTGATAATTTAAGCCTTTTGCTGCAAATAATGTATTTAATGAAAAAAATAAATAGTCGAAAATTTTTTCATTAAATACATTATTTGCAGCAAAAGGGGTACTTCCGTGTTATCTTACCCCCAAAAATTAAATTATAAAATACAATTAAAATAACAATATAAAAATGAGAGAATACATTATTGATGACGTTATTGAACATTATTGAACATGAATTTATTAAGGCTATCTGTGATTTATGTGATTATGTGAGTTTTTGTGGCGCAAACGTGTTCTAAGCAACAGTGCCGATGTGTTCGATACTATTCTCAACGACATTGTGGTTTTCTGGCCACCTGGATGACCATTTACAAACTCTTTACAAACATTTGCTGAGTTTGTAACTGTAATTTAGAAAATAAATATAATAATTATGTGTTCTTTTTTAATTGAATTTTTGGGGGTAAGATAACACGGAAGTACCGCAAAAGGCTTAAATTATCACTTTATTGTTTTAAATAATAAATGCTGCTACCAAGAAATCATCACTTTATACTATATATTATTTTATTATTATAATTAATAAATTAATAATAATAAAATAAAACTTTTACATCACAATTATTTTACACTATAAATAAATTTAGAAAGATATCATAAATTAATTATTTAAATAGAATCAAATATAATAATAAAAATATTTTAAATATTATTCTGGTAAAAATACCAAAAAGAATTTTCAACCGAAATATTTCAAAAAGTAAAATTCATTTGAAAATCGTTGTTTTGTTTAAATGTCTCAAGTGATATCTTGACATGTTATTAACTTAAAATTAACCACAATTATTGAGGCGTTCAGTCTCTATATGGAAAAGGAAGTAGAAGTTAATTTTAGTGAGTTGACACTGAATACGGTGAATGAACTGGTCGGCCGCGTGTGTTGGAGAGTAAATCTAATTAGCTAATACAATTTACAAGTTACGCTATTTCGGTTCAAAAATCGAGTGGCCATCATAAGAATTTTCTTTCGTAAAAGTTGTGATCGCTCTTTTGATTTTTCCCCATTTTTTTCTGTGTCTACTCTTCAAACACACGAAATCTGAGTAGTAATGAAGGAAAAAAAAATACTAGATATATTCCCGCGGACACAAGGTAAATTGGAATTGGTGGAGCTTGAAATTCGACACCATCACAAAGGTCCCATGTGTAATCAACATTGTCATGGAGCACGAAACCTTACTTCAAATCATAAATGAAGCGTGTGTAAAAAATTAATGTTGATGTTTACTCGAATTTCCAGCAGAAATTTATCAATTGTTGGCTGAAATATTTCCTGGGATATTTACTAACTTAAATCTCGATGCATTTGTTAATGAATTCTTGGTGGAATCATTTGTTTTACTGTTTTTTCTAATTTATATTTTCCAGTCATAATTTAATATAATAAAAAAGTAACACAGAAAAAAGGGCGCGCACACACACATAATTATATATATATATATATATATATATATATATATATATATATATATATATATATATATATATATATATATATATATAAATTTTTAATATTATATTTGTTGTTGTTTTAATAGATCATTCTTTGATCAAATATTTTTTGAAAATAAATCTAAATTTGGATTTTATAAATGAAAAATGATATTTATATTGTAGTCACTCATATTATATTATATCCTTTGCAAACCAGCTTGATAGTATTTAATCTAATTTTATTTATTGGCAGTCGACTAAATCTTATTTTTATTCTTATATTAAATTTAATTGACAACATGTAATTTTTATTTCAATTTTATCTGAAAATCGACTTTCCTCTATTGAACAATGTGTATTTTTTTGAAAACTGATATTTATATATTTAAACAAATTATTTATTTCAATTATATAATTCAAGAAAATTGATTTGAATTTATAAAATGCTAATATATATTTCAATTTGGAATTTACACTATTTCCAAGTTCAATCTGTTATAAGAAGAAAATTGTATACATTTCATGATAGTAATCACATACATTTGTTAGTAGCATACATTCAGATTCACGAAACTAATACATCCTAATTCAAGATCTAATAGAATTGAACAAATTTCACACGATTTTAAATTATTTGCCATCTCGTATTATTAATTTCCCGTGAGCAAGACCCTGAAGAGGGGGGGGGGTCAGGAGGGTCTTCTGATATGGGCCTCTTAATTTAGGGGGCTCCCAAACAGCACTGTTTTGATACTACACCAAACAATAAAAAAGTTTATTTTGCACTTTTACGTATGGCAAAAAAAAGTTTTAACGCGTGTTGATTTAATAGAAACAAATTCAATTTTTATAACTTTTCCATGGTAATTTTAATGATGTCATTTTTATATTTTAATTTTAGACAATTAATTTTATTAAATTTTTTTTCATCAAACTTTTATTTTATTTTTATTTAATCTTTTCAAAATGGTGGACTGTGATCGATATTTTTTAATTAATTCTGTTGTAATTTTATTTTTATTTATTTTCATTATTTTCTCTTAAGATTTTGTAAGTACTTTTATCTAATTTATTGTTTTTTTTATCATACATAAACTTTATATATTTGTGTATGTATTTTTGAAACATTAAAACAAACCTAACAATATCTAATAAAAATATTGATTTATAATTTTTTTAATTAATTAAAATTTTTTTTTTATGAATTTATTTGTTTTTAACCACTGTTTGCTTTCTTTCATATCTCAATAAAAATATATTTCATGAAAGAATTTCTTCAGTAACAAATCTTCTTCAAATGAAAGTTCTGAAATGATAAAAAAATATATGAATAAAATAAACAACCGAATTTGATTCCATAAGTCGGAGTTAAACTTTACATGAATACGAGTTAATCAAATTAATTTTTAATTAATTATTATTTGCTTAGTCATTGCTTTTGATATTTTGTGAATCAATGCTATTTTATGAAAATCACAACTGAATAAGTAAATATTTCATTGAAAATAAATGAAAATTACCCAACAGACTTCTTAAGAATGTAGAAAAAACACTTATTCTTGATCTACAGATTACGGTAATAACTGCACAAGCTGGTTTCACACTTCACACCAGACTTATTTAATTTCTATGTTAATTAAATAAATGATGCACGGAGAATTGATTTTGTTTTTCTGTGCTGATTTCAAAAATTATTAATAAATAATTAAAATTAAATTAAAACATTATTCTTTTTACAGTTAAAACAAAAATTTTAGTTAAGTTTATAAAAATCGAAAATATCTTAAAATATAATTATCAATATAACAATAAAAAGTCACAATAAAAATAATAAATTAAAGTTGCTTGAATAATAAATTAATTCTGAGTTGAGTAATCATAAAAAAATTAATTTGATAATTTTTAATCATATTTATAGTTGGGAACATATTTTAATTTAAAAATAATAGCATTTATTATGAGTGATCGTAAAGTAATTTAACAAGCTTAACCATTTACCCTGGCACGCCTAAAACAATTCACAGGAAGTCAGCATGCAATTTTAATCTATTAAAGTCAGTCGGGAACTATACAATATATAACTTTCTTTAGAACTGCCAACTTATTCAACATCAAATCATGCGCTATCCAATCATATCAATATTTGGTACAGATAGCAGCTGACATACATATTACATCATTCCAATCAGTGGCGGATCCATAGGGGGGGGGCGATGGGGGCGATCGCCCCCGCCCATTATCTTATTTTTACTTGGCTTTTGCAGCTCTTTATAAAGAAAGTATGCAATGTTAACAAAAATGTTCAAATTTTAATGTAAATATAATGTAGAATGATACTCAAAGTTTCGACTGTCTTAATCTATGTAATGTAACTAGTAAATGACGTCATATATTGGTATCCCAATAGTCCGATTTAAAATACGCACCGCATATTCATATTACTCATATTACTCAATAGACCTAATTTACTTCCGTTTTCAAACACAATGCTGTGTTAGTTAAAAATATAATAAATAATAAATACTTTTAAAATTAAAATTTTTAAATAATTGTGTATTATTAATTTATTATCAGTTTATAATAAAAAATACTATAGATTGTTGCTATAATCAATAATAATGAGTCTCAAAGAAAAAAAAGTAAACAAGTTTTATGATTTGTAAGCTTGCCTGCGGTTGGCACTAAAACCTAAAAATCACCCCCTTACTAGATGGTTTGGATCCGCCCCAGATTCCAGTGCTAGTGGTTAAATCCATGGTTTCCAAATATTTTTGGTTACAGGCAACCTAAGTCAAAAAATTGGTCTATCTAACGCAGTTGATGCGGCTAGATTAGTTTAAAAGTATAATGACAAATGAAACACGTATTTAAAATTCACAAATATTATTCATAATAAACATTTATTCATTGAGTCTGTTCAACAAACTTATTATTTAAATAATTTATGGGATGAATGAGCCTCTTGTTCACTACACCCCCTCTCAAATTTAAAATAATAAGTAATTAATGGGTGTTATTTGCTATTCGAAATCATTCTTTTATAACCTTCGTATTATTAGAACAACAATTCAAGCATGATTAATATTTATACACTTAAATCCTACCACTAAGCCTTTAGATCTAAGGAACATTTATTTCTTATTTCTAAGTCCTTTATTCTCATATTTGAACTTGGTAAAACTGAATCAAGAGATCTTAAAAATAAGGGATGTGATGTATCATAATTAAAAGTGTCAAGTAAACCATCTTTTACCACAACAGATGAGAGCACTGTCAATTAACATATTTTAATTACTGAAAAAGTTGAAGTGTCACCTGTATTATATATTATCTTCTAAAAATTATACAATATACAGTCTGCTAGTCTCCAGATGACTGCAATGCTAGTAGTGTTGAATGTATAAACTTGTAAACTAGGTCAACTTAGGTGTAAAGTTCTTGTTAGTCACGCGAATAATATGTTTAGTTTCTGATTTATATTGGAAATATAAGCCAAATTGTAAAAATGAATTATCCCACTGACATAATCCGAAGAATTTTATTCTTAGGCTGGAACCCGAAAAATCTTCGAGTCCCAATGACGTTTTTCGAATCCCCATCCTTAGTAAATTATATAAACAATAAAAATTCATCTTTATTTTTATTTTAATTTACTTTATTAATTACTTTATTAATTTAATTTATTAATTAATAATAATATTATTTAGACTATACGCATTTGTCATATGCACTTATGTTCGGTATTACATTTTTTCAGTATTCCATTAGTAAAATTATTTATCGTTTCATTCACCCTGACTTGCTTTTTTCAGTTGGAATTTCATTTAGCTACATTTAGATTTATACTATAGAATTTTGGCTGGGGATTAGGACCGAATTTTCAATACTTTCTGAAATGGCTCTAAACATACTGCTAACATTTTGTACTACATATTTATGCGAAGCGTCATCAACATTATAAAATAAAATTCATAATATAAAATTCATTATAAAATCAAAAAATATGTCAACTCTGCAAAACGTTGGAGAAGCTCTACGTTCTGTCGTATCAAATATTCTTCCGAGATTTATTTATTTATCCAAAACCCCATCCAGCTAATTAATATGTATATTTATTTTTATTTATTTTTATTATTTTTTATTTTTATTTTTATTAGGATGGTAAAATTATATTCGTATATATACCAAAAAATTATTTTTTTAATTTAACATTAGCAAATGTTTTAATTCATATTCCTACTTTTCACCGCTGCTATAATAGATCAATTTTATTTAACACACATTTTCGGCAATGCTTATTTCAAGGGTTATTTTGTTAAAATTGTTATTTATTAAAAACATTCTATTAATAATTCTTTTTATTTATAGGTTAAACGTAAAATAAAATTTAATAATTAATTCTACAATAATTTTATTGAAGTACTTAGTTAAGAGAAAGTGCCGAATTTTGTGTTAAATAGAGAACATTGATCTATTGTCAAAGACTAAATGAAATTGTAAATGAAAACAGATCAAAGGTGAAACAATAAAGATACATGATGCTAATAATTCATTTTGTTAGTTTAATGACGACGACAAGATTTAGTAATCATTTTAAAAATAATTTATTATACTTTTTTTAAAAATTTAATTCAAATAAATAAATGTTATATTAAATGAAATATTTATACATAAAATTGGTGGGGTTCACTCCAATTCAAAATTTAACAAATTTTTCTCTCTATCTCCTTTCCTTTCTAATTGGATTTTTCCTTAAGGTTTCTCGTTTTTTAATTAAATTCAAAAAATTTATTTCTTTCAATATTTATATCCAAATAAATTTATATATTTTTTAAAAATATATTTTTGCTTTTTGAATTTCGGTAATTCGACATTAAGTCTATTTGTTTGAATTTTACAATTTTTGAATTACATCAAGTGAAAAGCAAAAAACTGTAAAGAAATATTCAATTAAAAAGGAAAGAGGATAGAGGGGGGGGGGAGATTCACATTGAAGGATTATACAATTCACTATTTTTTCTTCAACCATATCCTATTTTATATAGAGTGCAAATACTTATCGAAATCTTTCCAGTTGAGCTTAAAAATCTCCATGCTTTTCATGAATAAATACAATAAGTTTTAATTGACATAATTCGAAAGAAACATTCTCAATGAGGATTTAGCTTGTTTAATTGCAATATTTCCATTCACAATATACCGAAGTCCAAAGCCGCTATATTTGGCAATGGAGCTGTCCGGAGAATAAAATGACAGGCAATTAGATGATATGTCAATTACCAATAGTTCGGTGGTATTGCTGGTCACTAATTCTCCACAAACAAATATATCCCCAATACCATTCTTCGAAATTAATAATTTGATTGAATTACATTTCAAATTTTCCATTTAAAAAAACCAAAAAAAAACATAATTGGGATTTCTCACTCTCAAAAAAAATATATCGTTGGTTTTTGGTTTTGTGGAAAAAAAATCAAAAAAAGAAAATAAGAAGTCAATTTATCGGCAGTTGATAATGTGTGAAATGTGATTAAATTCGTATGGGGATGTTATTAAATTTATGTGAGGGATAAGTGCAATCTCTGACGAGCCCTATGGGTCTAATAGATGAAGCATTCAAATTATAATTTATTCACTTATATTTTTCACAATATGTCTTTGTAAAATAATGATTAGAGAGAGTCCGGATAAAAGTCCTGCTGGTAATCATCGCTGATTAGGAAACTACACTCTTCCCCGAAATTTCCCATATTGAATGATTGTTAAATTTGATTAGATTTACAAAGGCTGCTTATTTTAAAGCACGCCTCCCATAATACTCTTGAGTATCGAATCATACTCGAATATTACCCAGATGACTCGTTTTGAAAAAAAATTATTTTTTTCCATCACCAATAATAATTTCTTTTTCAATAATCTCGCTTTTATTTATTATTGTGATTTTTGGGAGATTTATATTATTTTTTCCTCTTGACGAAAAAAAACAAAATCTTTCGAAATGTTTATTAATAAAATAATTTTAATATTATTACAGAGGTTTAGATATTTAAATTAATATATAAATGTATATGTATAAATATATATATATATATATATTATATATTTATCACAATATCTGTGTAAGTATTTTTTTTATTTTTTGCTTTTTATTTTTTAATTTTTTTTATGCATTTTTTTTTATTTATTTCTACTTTGAACTAGTAAAAAGGGAATTATTTGAATCTTGATTTGAAATGGAGGATTTTCCGAAATTTTTAAAAATCCAAGAATTTGTTGGCCAGAGAGACGTTGGGAAATTGTTTGTGGAAGATATGTTCAGTAGGGAATTTGAATTTGGTGAAAGGAGTTTCTTTGAATCGTCTGACAGACTCGATGATGAATTGTAGGAATATGTATTAATTATATATTCTTTTATGAGATTTGTCACTGAATTATTTCCAATCAGTCTAGTAAAAAGAAGTTCTTCAATGATTGAAGAATTAATTGACTTCAGCTGGGGAATTCTCAACAACAGTTTTCCAAATCTCGTTATTTGATTTGGATAATGAAATTTTTCATATTCTTCAAGTGCATTCTGAACAGTTTCTTGAATATGTTCTACATAAACTGGATCCGATAAACCACGAATATCTAAATTTAATAAAAATAATAAAAATTTATTGACAATTTAAAAATTAAAAAGTTAAATAATATTTAATGTCGTATTTTTGTTTAAATTTAATATGTAAAATTTGTAATAATTCAAATTATTAATATTACTGTTTTATTACCAAATGATACTCCATATTATGATATAATATAATATTATTATATAAGAAGTGTAGTGCCTTCGCCTTACGTCTACATATTTAAATATTTAATTTTGTTGAGTTATTGAGTTGGTGATAAATTTAAACTGTTACTCTGACTCCAAACGTGTCTATACGATCCACAAATAACACTTGACAACAGAAACCTCTATTGATAATCATAAATAAACTTTCACTTTACACTGACAATAAATTCAACACTCTGCTTGGTGACTATACAATGCTTATTACAACACTCAGTGAGGAATAACACTTGCGTATAACACCGGATTAAAAGATCACAAATTACTGCTTGATTTATCAACTGGGACTTTGAGCTGGTTGTTTTCTTTGACCTTCTTCACAAATTTATTCAAATACTCAAGTAACTTCTTTTCGTTTAATTTTTAACTAATTCTTTTCATCAAATCTTCTGCAATAATGATTCTTCACAATTATCTTCTTTACAATTCTATTCCACAAATCGTTTCTCCAATAACGTTTCGTTCGACGTTGTCTAAGTTTTCTCTAATAATTTTATCTCTCAAATTGTCTCACGAATCTTCCTAATTTCGTGTCACTTTTTGTCTCACTTTTTACTCGCTTTTCGTCTCCTTTTGTCTCTGATAGTTTCTCTTTATATAGCTTGCTCATATTGTGGCACTCAAGATAATCAAGTGTTTTTCCACTTTCTTTCTCCTGCTTTCCCCGACTGTTCCATTTTTATCTCTGACAGCTGTCAAGTTATTTTCCCTTTTCCATTTTTGTTTAATCGCCTTCTCGAGATAAGAATACTGTTGTTTTTCCTATTTTCCCAATTTCGAAATTCCTTTTCCTTTTTGTACTAATTAATTAGTACTGACCTTGGTTTTTATTTTCTTGTTTATTTTCTTTTGTTTCCTTCCTCTTCCTCATTTCTCATTTCTTTTAACTTCCGTTTTCTTTTCTGAGTTCCCATAGATCGTCCCGTTTGTCATGACGATCTTCCCCAAGTAATTTCATATATTTATTTATAAATTATTATTTAGGTATCCTCAACAATTTATTTAAATATAGATAGAATATACAAACGTTTGTTTAAATAACGGAAAATAAAGAAACATTCAATATTCAAAAATGCAGAAAAAGAAACAGAAGCAGAAGAAGAAAAGAAAAAATTAAATCTTGTTACGAATAAAATATTAATTCTGCCTTGTATTTTATTCACTAAAAGAAGACCATTTCTTTTGACATTCCTTACACGTGGAAATATGGAAAGTATAAATACGTTGTGGTAACAATAAATTTTATGGTCATATAATATCTGCCTAATTGTATCTATAATGTGGGAGAGTTCATTTAAAACATCTTTTAAGAAATAATATTTTTACATACTTCCATTCTCCATATGACAAATAAAGATAAATGCCTAATATTTTTTTCAGACTTTTCTTATCAATTTCCACCAATTCCTAAGTCATTTCGTTTATTAAGGCTTAGAAAAAGTCCAAAAATTCA
>CAUHTR010004581.1:0-35180 GCA_959609185.1 Schmidtea polychroa | reverse complement strand
ATTCTAATTTTTGTTTTTATAAAATAATTATTTAATAAATATTTGTTTTAACAATAGCCACCGATTCCTAGTCTCTCTCTGATATATGCTGATTTTACGTTTGAAATTCAATTAATTAATATTTAATTAATTTATACAACTATGCATTTACTATTTAAGTGATAAAACTGACTCAAAAATAAATTGTGTTATGACTTCATTTAGAAAATTTTATTAATGGCATTCTTTTTATTTATTAATATAATTATTAAAATTGTTTATAATTTTCAAAAATTAAATTTTGTCTATTTATTTAGTAAAAAATGGGCGTATTGTATTTTTTTTTCAAAATGATGTTCATGCAAATCAATAAATGCACATGTGCAAACTAGTATACAAAAATACGTTAAAATTTTATTTATTTTAAAAATTATCAACAAAAATTTTATTCTCCCTTTTCAATAATGAGAGTGCATTAAATATTTTCCTATGGTAGATCAAATAAGGAATGAAATGAGTGGTTAAAAATTGTAAAACATTGCATAGACTCATTGACTAACAGGCCAGCAAATTTAGAATTCTTCATTTCAGTCAAGAGCAGACTGGATGTGTATGTTTCCCTATTTGTTGAGTTTACTTGCACTTGCTATTGTTTGCCATAAATCCACACTGATATTCTCCAATCACAATCTCCTCTTTTCTTTGTTTTTTTCTCATAAAATCCCATTCACCTTTTCAAACACATTTTATACTTACCTAGAAGAACAATGGAAAAATATGAGACAAATGTGGTTTATGATGTCAAGGTAAATAATTATATTGTACATATATAAATATTTATTTATTTTTTAACAATAGCAATAATAAAGTTATTTTTTTAAACTAAAAATCATAATAAATTAATAATAATAATAATAATAATAATAATAATAATAATAATAATAATAATAATAATAATAATAATAATAATAATAATAATAATAATAATAATAATAATAATAATAATAATAATAATAATAATAATAATAATAATAATAATAATAATAATAATAATAATATTACTAAATAATTAATATTTATGAAATAATCATTTGATATTTTAAATAAAACGAAAAAGTCTAAAACATTATTCAGAAAAAATAATTTATATTTTTAGCAATGGAAATGGCAATATTCTGCAAAATAATTAATTAATTAATTGAGGTTTATTGCAAATTGGTAACAATAATAAAAAATCTTTCAAGAAATCAAAAAATGACTTTAGGATAAATCACTAGAAAATCACTTAATCTAAATAATCTAATTGCTGTTAAACATGAAAAAATTTTTTACTTACTTCGATAAATTGTGACTTCCCAAAAGAGGGCCACAAATATTTCAAGGAAAGTTTAAACTTAAATATAAGTAAATGTTATTTATAAAAAATTTTACTATACACAACATGAGGATATTTAAGCATAATTATTAATGGGCATTAACATTAGGCTTTAAACTAAATAAATTAATGTAAAATGAAATAAATTAGATTAAAAGATTTTATATAAATTGATAAGTATTTTAATATATATTTTAAAATTAATATAAATTTAACAATTGTCAAATTATTGTATTTATTAAAAAATTGACAATGAATCGGTAAAGATATCGATGTTTTTTTTGATATATTTACTGATTCATTGTCGATTTGTTTAATAAATACAATGTCAATTTAAAAGAAATGAGAGGTGAAAATTGGAAAAAGTTCTTATTATGTTAAATTATTATTTTTAAATTTCGAATGTTTTAATTTTTAAAAACTTTATTGAACATTAAGTAAAATTAAATAAAAAAGAAAGTGCAGTTTTTAATTAGTTTATATATATTTATTTTAATAAAGATTTGGATTGCTAAATGACTTATGATTCTGAACTAAACGAAAATGTTTTAACAACATCTAACATACATCTATATTTTGTATAAAAAATATGATCTTAAGTATACTCAATACCAATATTCTTAGATATATGTTTAGATATTTTCTACCGTATTTTCAGTATATTTATTATGTATATAAAGAAAGAAACCCTGATATACAAATTATATTTATTTACTTAAAATTTTGCCTGCATTGTATGTCACAGATAAATGAGCTACCTTAAGATTTTCTCTGTCACTTATTCTAACAAAACAAGATCTCTCTCCCTGTACCAAAAAAGATTTCATCAGAGAACAACACATTTCTCCAATCTTCAAGAAACCAACTCACATATTTTTACCATGACCGTGCTGCGAAGTTAGAAAACATGTAAATAATTTCGTGTTTATATTACTTCGCACAGTGCTCTATTTTAATAGACCTATAAAAATATCAGTAAATAAGCCATCGTTATAACTCCCCATTAAAATATTGTTAATTTTATTATTATAATGCACGCAAAATCTTGTACTATTGCATTGTTCAGGATATTTATTGCAAATTATTATTTTAACTGTAGATTCTTTAGACAGAAGAACTTTGTCAGTAGCATAACCATTTTCAAGACCTAATCTAACTTCTGTATCAAGGGTTATAACAATCAGTTTGAAATACGATTCAAATACATCCACTGCTTCTTTCATTAAATTCCATTACTAAATTCATGACTAACATTCATTCCAGCAAAAATCATTTTGTGAAAAACTGTAACAGATTTACATGCAGATTCAATAGTACAAATGGTTTCTAAATTCATTGCAACGCCTGGTTCATCGTTGGAACTCAATTTTGACATATGTTCCAAATTAGATTACTAATAATTGCTCACAATTCACTGATCTTACATTACGTAAATTGATCGCTGAAACTAAATACATCCATTTGACTTAATTTCAATAAAATAATTTCTCGACTTAAATAGACCGAAAAAAAATTCAAAGAAAATATTTATTAGAAATAGTACAAAATTCTACCATTTTAAACAAATATTTCAGTTTATCAAAATTTGATCAATTCCAAAAATAATGTACACACACTTAAATTTATTCAACCCAAGGTGAAGCAAAATTAAAAAATACACACACAATACGGCTTTCCTGATTGGACGCACATCAGGGAAACGGTTCATTGATTCCACACCAAAAGATCCACGTTTTGCCGAGGCATATACCCTAACAGTATGTTTGAAATTCAAATAGACTAAAAATATTTTTCATACTGACAAATCGATTTTTGATCGAAATTGCATTTAAGTCAAATATTATTTTTTAGTCAAAAATTGCTCAGGAGCTCAGGGATATATTGCTAATACAATGAACGCCTTAGGGTTCAAAGGGTTAAGGATGTTTTTTGTTAATTTCAAATGTTCACTTGTGGATTTATTTAAAACTATTTATCTTAGGAAATTTAATAGTAGTTCTTTACAACCTTTATCGAATCGACTCACCTTCATAATAAGGTTTCTTTTGCTTTTCCTTAAAGAGACAGTTTGTCTTGTTTTAAGTGCCGATTCTTCTGTAATAAATGATGACTGTAAAAATGACACTGTAATAAATGTGCTGTCTCTTTTCTTTGCTTTCTCATTGGTTTTTCTGAAGGTTTCTTCATTTACTATCACAGCAACAGTATCTTGCATTGTTACTGTAGATTCCTCCACAGTAACATTATTTTCTGTTACAATAATAGCCGTATTCCTAAAACAAGGACCCGGTCATAAATACATACTTTTTCAAAATACTTAAATAGTAAATACGATTCGATATTTCACAAGATAAAATAAGATTTTAAACTCTTACAAACTTTTTTCAAGAATCTAAGCTAAATTTGGTCAAGATGAGCAATCACGATGAAATAAATGTCAGAACAATTATTTTGTAAAAGTTAATGAGAAGTCTTTTATATTCAGTTTAATTAATATTAATTTATCTGACAGAAATTTCAAACTACCAAGCACCCAAAATTTCACAAGGATTCAGTTGATGGAAAAGATCTATAAAACACTTTCGACTCAAAATGATCGAATCTTGACATTCTTGAACTATATCAATTACTTAGCACCTAGGATAATGATTACAATACAATTTTAATTAATTAATTATTTCAAATATTGAATTTCACTTTCTTTTGATTTATAAATTGACTAATTTCAATTACTTGTTTTTACAATAATTATCTTAATTACTTTCTCTTTCTAATTTCGCTTGTAATCCCAATTATTATTATTATTATTATTATTATTATTATTATTATTATTATTATTATTATTATTATTATTATTATTATTATTATTATTATTATTATTATTATTATTATTATTATTATTATTATTATTATTATTATTATTATTATTATTATTTATTTTTATTATTATTATTATTATTATTATTATTATTATTATTATTATTATTATTATTATTATTATTATTATTATTTATTTTTTTTTATTATTATTATTATTATTATTATTTTTATTATTATTATTATTATTATTATTATTATTATTATTATTATTATTATTATTATTATTATTATTATTATTATTATTATTATTATTATTATTATTATTATTATTATTATTATTATTATTATTATTATTAAACAATCATTATTAAAACAGACCAAAAATCTAATATTAATAATATTTGAATCTGAAATTAGGAAACCTAAAAAAATAATCGCTAGATATGTAATTTTGTGGTCTCAATTTACCGTATAGCAATTATGGTGTTCAGATGAGCATCAGTAATAAGAAAAAATTATTTCGGAAAGTCAAACAAAATTTTTATTAATTTCAGCAGAAAATCCAGACGTTTTCTTTAAATAATCTAGTATAATACGTGATAATTACAATTAGAGATCTCTACTGAAAATATCAAATTTTCCTCAAAACTTCAACGAGGCTGATAAAAATTAGATTGGATTATTAATAAAGATATGAAATAAATAAATAAACGGTCTAAATGATCAATTTACAAACAGAATTAAGTTTCTTGACAATATTTAGGGCTACTAAACCCTTAGGCTTCATGCTTTTCCAAGTGATGGTGGCAAATACTCTTTACATATATCCTTTCAAGACATTGTATTTTCTGTTAATTATTCTAATCAATCCTAATTTCAACAAGGCTTGAGTAAATGACTCCCAAAAATTCCATTATTTAGTCTCTAAGTTCAGATAATTCTATTCATTTAAACAAGTGAAATAATTTTATATTCAAATTCAAAACAAAAATGACAAAACAAACACAGACCTCACTACTCAGAATTGAATTTGCTTTAAGTTCCAGAAGAAAAGCATAAAATAAACACATTGAATGTGTAAATGAGACGTTGACGAGGGAAAATACATAGCAACGGTAACAACGAAATCAAATGGAGTGACAGTCAGGTCTTGTAATATTTCTCTGGATTACCATTTTGAGATAAGAATTCTGGAGCTTGATTGGTGAGTAAATATTTCAGAAAATTAAAACAAATCGAAAATTTTTTAATCGATTTTTGTTTTAATTAGTCTAATGCCCACTCAGCGCCTGTTGATTATCGACTGTTGAAATTCATCTCAATGTTTCCAGCTCGATAAAACAATGATTATTTTAAATTATTTTCTGAAATTCTAAATTAAAATTTTATCAATTTAAATTCAAATAGATTTTGGTGATTATAATTAGGTGCAAAAAGAACAACGAAAATATATTCTGAAATTGGATTTTTATATTATACATGTTATTAGATAGAGACACAAGAGAAAGGATGTAGAGAAAATATTCAGATCTCCTTTTCTTTTTTTTCTACTTTTCCCCTTATTTTACACAAATTTGATTTATAGTCGTAATAAAACAAATGAAACAGATCAAATGTGAACATAAAATAGAGTTCTAATTTTGTTTTAATTTTAATAAATTAAATATTTTTGAATATAACATAATAATCAGAATAAAATTTATTAACTAATAAAGTTTTTATTAAATTTCTTTTCTCTATACTTTTGTAATTTATTTGTATTCCAACAATCATAAAAAGCATTCTAATAAAAAAATACTAAAAAGAAATTATTACAATATTTGAAAAATTCAAATTTTTATTGTTAATTAAAACTGTTGTGGAGATGAACAAGGGGTAATGTTGCTTGGGCATAAGTTCATTAACCAATCAAAATGTAGCAATAACATTTAAGCCACTAAATACTGGAGCTAAAAACACACAATATGCACACTAATATGCACCGTGAAATTCAATAACTGTAATATATAATGAATTGATCCGGAAGTTAGCATCAATCCTGGATATACTGTTCTTTCATCAAACCAATTAACAAAATTATAAAACCCATATAATGGGTTGCACAATAGGTAAACCAGGGATCGAATTCATAGATTATACTTTCAAATCGAATTACGGAAAATAAACATGAATTCAGTCCAACTAGCCAAGCCAGTGATAAAATAAAGAATGTCAATGAACTGATCCATCCACTAGGATTCACTAGCAAAGGCTGAGAATGCTTTGAAGAAATAGCCATTAATAATTGTAATGCTAATTAAATTTCTTGGTAAAATTCATATTAAATAAAATCCAAGATTCAATTAAACTTTATTTTCAAATTTCTTAATATAACATAAATCAGTGCTTCTCAAACTTTTTTGTGTCTCAGACCGGTTAGTTTTTCCTAATCCAAAAACATAAATTTTTATTAGTAATATTTATTAAAAAAGTAACAAATAAACAATATAAAACAATTATTAACGAAATTAGGTTGCTAATAATACCTAAAAATGCATCAAAATTCGCAATAAATAGAAGAGTTTTCGAAAACACACACAACCTTGAGAAGAACTGACATAAATAACAACTAAACGTTTTAAACAAATTTTATTTAAAGTTTTTTTAATTAATTTCTTTATAATTTATAAAAAGAAACTTCATTTGCTGCAAAAGCCACCCATGGATGACCACCACAAGCACTTTTTCATTTCTTTTAATATTTTAAATTAATAATGTCCCTTGAATTGAATTGATTTTTTTTCTCAATCAAATCAATAATTAAACAAAAAATAGTTTTTTAATTTAAAAATATTTATAGATTTTACTTTAACGTTAAAGTTAAAAAAATTAAACATTTTTTAAATGGAAGACTTGTTTAAATTAACTAAATTTTATTTTGAACATTTTAAAATTTATTCGACTATATGGTTACTATATATTTCATATATAAATTGTATATAGCCGATTTCTGCTGAAAACATGTTATATAAATAAAATAAATAGCGGGACAGACTATTATTAACTGAAGGTAATTCAGATGATGGTTTACCCATCAAATCCAGAACCTAAACGACTTTCCAGAAATCACGGAGGTCTTAATATACTTATAGACAATTAATATATTATTACACATGATACAGATTTGTTGGCTGTAGAAGATTCAATGTTAATGAAAGGCAAAGGTAGATTATCGCGTCCATTGAGATATTTACTTTTGCACCAAAATATCGACTAAGACGGATTTGCACAAATTTATATAATTACAAATGGCGATTGAACTAAATTGCTTGTTTTGGAATTCCGAATGTTTGTCAGATATATTTCTTACCGAAAAAAGCCCAACATTAACTTTTAAAACATGGGCGTTTAACCTTTTGCGGCACCTGGGCCGCATGTTAAATTTTTTGAAGGCAGGCGGGCCGCATAAAAAGTCAACCACACTTAAAAGTTTAGTTTCATTATGAAAACGAAAAATACATTGTATATAATATATTTGCAAAAAGTTGAGTATAATGAAAAAATAATCGCTAAAAATATATATATATATATAAATGGGCTTATGTAAATGTATATATACGAGTAGTACTTATGTAATTTTTTTGTAATTTTGACATTTTTCTTTTTAATAAAAAAACAAAAAGTCATTTATATAAGATATTGTAGAAAAAATGAACGTCATATATATATGCTTATATTTACACATATAACTAAATGGTAAAAACAAAGTAAACTCTTTGAAAATTTAAGATAGTAAAAAAACAAGCTTTAAAGTATTTTTTATGAACCACTTATTAAAAATTACAATTAAATTTTATCTGTGAAGAAATAATCACTATTTTTTTTAATATAAACAAAAAAAATGCGGGTTGCTCATGTTTGTTTTAACAGATGATCCGAACTAATTTCGCTCAAACTTTTATTTTCTACTGTAAAATATTTATTGTAACAAATTTAGCAATATTCCGTTAATATTCTAAGAAGAAAACATAAATTAATGATTTCTTAGTTGCAACATTAATTCAATGTTATATTATCATTTAATGTTTAACTAAGAAGATGACATTTAACATAGCAGCATTATAGGGCCTTCAGGTTCTAGAAACATTAGAAACCCCCAAAAATATTGGTTGAAAAATTTCATAATCTCATATTTTCAAACGTCTGAAGCTATTGTCAATATGAACAAATTTGTAAAGTTTGTAAAAATTCTGATCATGACAAAAATGATCAACCAAAATTTATAAAATTAAAGACTTATTTGTGGCCAAAAAATTAATTATGAATCACAATAAATATTTTAATTTAATTAAGTAAAGATTTTTATTAAATTTTATTAATTTAATCAAAGTAACATTTACAAAAGGTATGTGGATAAAATCAAATATACTAACTTAATACTCCTAATAAATGAGACAAAGGATTTCTTGTTTTAATCTAATCAAATGTGAAAGCGTGAATTAAATTTTCTAACTTTTTCTGGCATTCAAACAAACAAACAACCAAACAAACAAATGAATTAGCTGCGAATAATGTTGACACAGAATCGGAATTAGTAAAAATATTTAAATTAATTTTCTTTTCTTTTTCTAATTTAATCAATATTGGCGAGAAATAATTTTGGAATATCTTTTTAATTCCAATAAAAAATATTTACCAAAAATTTTCGTATAAAATAAATTAATTAAAAATCAAAAATAATTAAATTTAATAAAATACAATTTTGAAATGTAATTGTAATTAAACAAATTGTTATTAAATCTATTTGATTTTATCACTTTTTATTATTAACTTTATTATTAAGAAAATGAGTAAAAAATTATTTTCTATTGCTCACTATTTTGATTTTCAATTACATAATTATTTACTTAATTAATTGTTTATCTGCTGTGTAATGCTATTTTATCATTATGATTTACATTGTAAACATGTTTGAGATATATTTGATATATTTAATAATATATTTGTTGGTCATATGATACATTAGACAACCGTTTAGAATTATTATATATGAATACCTTATGTCCATATGGTTAATGTAATGGTTCTCTCTCTCTCTCTCTCTCTCTCTCTCTCTCTCTCTCTCTCTCTCACTTAAAAAATCAATAACGGCAGACAGATACCTTTTGGAGATCGCAGAACCCTTCCAATATCCTTATGAAAAAAGATATGAAAATAAGAAAATTTTGATTATTAATATTCAACAGTAAGAAACATGAAATATAAAATTCTAGGGAAAACTAAATCAAAAATTAAATTTCATATTTCATTATCCGAGTTTCTAAATTGACAGAATTAAATCCGCCTCCAAGCGTGCCAGGCTGACCGAGTAAAGATTCCTAGATTAATTAACCCGTTCTACAATCAATTTATCAAATTAAATTTTCAGATTCAGAAATGACAATTCAAATTTTACCGAAAGAATGAAAAAAAAATTTGTCTGAAATTTCGAATAGAATTCTATTTATTCTCTTTGTCAGCGACGGAATATTTTTTCATCCATCGTAAAATTTCGAGGAAAACTTTGATGTTTCCTACCGGTTCACCGATTGTAACCGAATCTCGCTACAAAGTTTCAGAAAGTGTTATTTTATCACATGAATAAATCACAGTTGAAATGCTGGAAAAAACTGCATTATTTTTCAATATTTGTTTGAATAATATTTAATTTAATATTTGTGTTTCCACTTTTGAATCTGTTTATTAAATTTTCAAAATTTTGACAATTCATTTGAAAATATAATAATAATAATAATAATAATAATAATAATAATAATAATAATAATAATAATAATAATAATAATAATAATAATAATAATAATAGTAATAATAATAATAATAATAATAATAATAATAATAATAATAATAATAATAATAATAATAATAATAATAGTAATAATAATAATAATAAAATAATAATAATAATAATAATAATAATAATAATAATAATAATAATAATAATAATAATAATAATAATAATAATAATAATAATAATAATAATAATAATAATAATAATAATAATAATAATAATAATAATAATAATAATAATAATAATAAATATAAATATTTAAATAAATAAATATATTCAAAAATTATTTTACTTTAAATAATTTCATTATTTATAAAATTACTAAAATATTGCAAATAAATAAATTTTCAAAGTGGAATTTTGAATTCTTTCTAGGTAGTTGAAAAAGGAATTTGTCAAAAGTTTGACAAACATTTCACAAAATAATTGAAAATAAAATGTCTCACTAATATTTGGCAATTGCTTGAATAATTTGTCATAATTTATCCATTATAGTATCAATTGTAGGATTATAAATTGTATACAAATTTTCCATTTCCTCCCCAGTATGTCCGCTGTTTTGACACTGATCTTATGTAGACAGGTTAATTTCTTTTTTACTGAAAAGGTTTCCGTTGCTATGGTGGGTTGGATGGAAACCTGAAAGCATAACCATATCAGTTAATAAATTGGATACATAATTTCGTTTTGTCAATGATGGTGAAAGTAATATAGAGAGAGAGAGAGAGTAAGAGAGAAAGAGTTTTACAATACATGATGTTAAGAATAAATTGGCATATGATTGAATGCTAGCAGCGCCTGTCTTGACAACAAATCAACTCAAGAATTTCTCAAGAATTAATTTTAATCTATTAGTGACGACAAAATAATAATAACAATAAAGGACTGCTACAATTTGTTTATATATTGTCCGAGACTTGATGGATAATTTGCCTCTGGCTTCCAGCGCATCACCGACACATGGTATCTTTTAATCATAGACATTAAATTTAAATTTCAGAAAACGAGTAAATGTAGAATATTTGAGTTTTGTTTAAACTAACTGTGAAGCATTTTATTTAAAGATGTATTTTACACAATTTATATTTAATTTTGGAGTTACAAAGAAAATCTTTAAATATAAATCCTTTGAAAGATTAAGCTAAAATCTTTGCATCAAGAAGTTTAGGTTTGGAGGTTAAAGTCTTCAACAAGAAGGTCGTAGTTAAAAATGACTTAGGAAATGGATGAAGAACTAATTNATTATTATTCTGAGATCATAATCTATGTTAACAGTTATATACGGAAACAATGAACGATTACCGCTGTTGTAACACTAATTTAATAAAACAAATGCACATTTTGTAGAAAAATATTAAATTTAAATTAATAAATGTTGCTGTGCAAAATTTTTGCGGTTTTATTTTGGATATATTTATTTTATATTAAATTTCAAAATTAAATTTTAAATTTTCAATTAATTTTTACACATTTTTGGCGTTTGAGTTGGTATTTTAAAATATTAAAAAAACCCTTTAATCTAGTTCACCATTGATCAAATATAAAAAGTTTTAAATTAATCTTTCAATTTAATTTAATTAATTTAATTTTAATTTAATTCACTGATTGTAATTGTAAAAAAAATATTAAAATTATTTTTTAAAATAGGTATATCATGCCATTAAAATTACATTAAAGGAATTGAGTTAAAAAGTAAAACAAAAATAATTGTTATTTATTTAAATTTCAAAATATCAGATAAGACATTCAACTAAACAAACAAATAACTAAAACAAAAAAAAACAAATTATAAAATGGGTGTGAAATATTAACAAAATGGAATAATAAATTCTAAACGAAATATTTCAATATTTGAATAATTATTGTTGAAATTTATTTGTTGTCATAATTTCGTTTTTGGGATTTGTTCACAAGCAGGACTGACGAAATTTAATTAAATATCCGATTTAAATATTCACAGAGCTTCTAGCTACAGAATTCCAGATCTGAAATTAATATATTAGATTAATGTGCCATAAGAAATGCCTGTAGAATGTTAGGCGAGTTATTTGTCAACAACATATCTTGATTTCTCCCACTTAATTATTCCGACATATCCTCACTTTCATTTTCAGAATAATGTCATTAAGCTTATTCATTCAGGAAGAGCTCTTGGACAAAATATGTAATAATCGAATAAAATATACAGTTACTTTCCCAGTTAGTTATTGTTTACCATAAGTCGTTTGAAGATCCCGACAATAATTATCGTACGAAATTAGGTTGATGGAAAATCTGGGAAAAGTCGACTGATGATGGCCACTTGATAAACACAAATTAAATATCAACAATTCTAGACGGTTTAGCGGCCTATTTAAATAAAAAGAAACAAAATTGTACTAGTGATAAAATATTGTTTTTGTTAACACGAAGTCAGATGTAATACTCGCATGCTGACAATTGTTTACATTTAATTAACTTATGTTTACAACTTACAGGCAAATAAACAACATGAGAAGTGTCCAATGCAAAACGAAATTCTTCAACTTTGCTGAGGCGTGCAAACGCCATTTTAGTAGTAACTTGAAAATCAACAATATTGCACTATGTATAGCCATATGATGTTATCCAAGTCCGTCTTTATGTTTTCTGGGTGACTATAAGTAAACAAAAGCTTGATTGTCATTGCAATTTCACATGTAAATTTAATTTTCATAGAAAGAGCACGAGTAAAACTATTAAAAACATCAATGCCTTAAATCTTTAGAAATTACGGGAGAAGGTATAACTTCTTTCATATTCTTTTTAGAAATCTTTAGTTCGATTGTCCACCAATTGACAAGATAGTCAACTTTGAGTTCTTCTTTGAATTAGAAATTCTTTTGGCTCCTTTCTCGTTGACATGGCGAGAAAAAAACCAAAAAAAAAACAAAAATCAAACACACGAAGATACAAAAAACAGTAATGTGACTGAAAACCTTTCTGTTAATAGTTTACTTTTGTCATAAATTGCCATGGATTGTTGCCTACTTCTACTATTTAAAGATGTGAAAAAAATTAAAACAAATTCAAATGTTAGTTTTCATGGAAATATTCTATCAGTCTTCGTGATTCGCGTATCGTTTAATGTAAAGCGACTTCAATTTCTACGTTTGACGCTTCATTTGTCAATGACATTCGGCATTCGATATTCGGTTGAAAGCATTTTGGAATAATAGTAAAAGCGATGGAACAACCTTTCGACATGCTTGAAGAGAAAAACATTTACAATGTTTATAGATGACAGACCTATAGTTCATACGTTAAGAAAATCAAAAACTCTTTTCCAACGTCAACTGTCATATTTATGAGAATTTAATTTCAATATTAAGTAAACGACCGATATTGTAAAGTTTGGTAAATTATGAAACATTTTACCGTATGGTAATATTGGGAACGGCCAGGCTGATTTCAGAGGCAAAATTGCAGAGTGAAGTATTTACAAGCTGAAAGTATAATAGCTTATAATATTCAAGAGTGATACCACAGTTGCGTCGAGTGTCAAGAGAATATAATTCATAAACCTCAGATAAAGAGCTTTTTTGTAGAAAACTGGTCTGAAATGTTAGATGCCGATATAATTGCAGCAGTTCCAGTCTCTTCATATTTACAAAAACAGTCATTATGAAGACATGGAATTCCAAATCACCTTACAACCGATCAAGAAATCCAATTTGAGAGTAATACTTTCAACAATTCAGGTAAGGCACATTTGTACAACTAATGAATGGACTGATAAAAGCCTTTCATTGAAAACATAATAAAAATAATGTACAAAGATCCAGTTGCACCAAACATCTACAAATGGTATTGCTGAAATTGGGAAACTCTTCATATTATCGAATCAAAAATATCCTAATCACGTATATCATTTTATGGTGGGAGAATGTTACCAAGGGATATATTTTCCACAGCTACTAAAAAAAGGGGGAAGGAATAGGAATGGAAGGTATCGAAATTCAAAACTGGGAAAGTAACCTTAAGTGTTGACGTTAACAAATTTTGTAAATTGTCATTTTCGAATTCACAAACAATCATTAAAATCTTTTATATCTTCACGATTTTCACTTTTTTTTCCTTTTTTATTGATCATCTCTAAGTGAGATGAAAAAATTAATAAATATAAATAATTAATATTTATTTTTTATACGAATAAAACATGCAATTATATGAAATCTTAATATTTATTCACTTGGAAATTTTTAAAAAAATAAATATCATTACTCCTAAGAATTATTTATTTCTAAGACATTAAAACAAATCCTGATTTATATTTTTGCTATATTTAATTTATTATTTAATTAATTTCCTTTGAATTGATTGACTTTCCCGATTTCAAATTAATATTAAAAGAATTTAAAAGAAAAGAATACTTTAAAAAGAATTTCACATTTTAAAGTTACGATTCTGTACTCTATAAAAATCATTAATAAATCTACTGACTATTAAACAGTAGTTATTGGTTTAGAAATTTAGAAAATATTTTTTGTTTTCCGAAAATGCTTGCTTGTGGGAAATACACAGGATTGAAACTTAATACGACATTGTAAAATGTACGCATCAATGCATGGGTGATTAAGACAAATTCAATTATTTACACCAACTATCATTTACTTGACTCCAAGTTTATAAGCCAACAAAGCATGATCTCGAGGTTGACCATTTTTTGAAATACCAGCTTCAAATTCATCAGTTTGAGCTGCGACAATAAAACTGCACAATCGGCTTGATTAGTACCTGTAATCATGTTCTTAATGAAATCTCTGTGACCTTGTTATTAAGTCATTCATCCAAATTAAACTGGATGAAAGGTTTCATTAGTTGAATTTCGTCAAACAGTAAATCGCTATCAACTATGGAATGAATTTTATCTCCATATATATTTTCTGGATACTTTGAGGAATTTTCAACATCCGGCCAACTTGGGAATTTCCTTAAAACCATCCATGAAAAAACATCAGTTCCATCAACTGATTTCTTCCACAACTCAAGATATTCAATTGTTGTTGAGAATAATTCCTTGAATTTTTTCTTGATACTTTCCTACGTTTGTTTGTCTAATTTCTCGTACTCTGATTTCGAGGCAGTTGGTAAGAATCCATTATTCATACAATTGGTCAGTTTGACTATCAAAGTTTCAATTTCATTGAAGGATTCGAAATCTGTTGTGGAAGACGCTTCAATAATCTTGATAGAATCATTAATGTTTTTTAGCTGATTGACTATGAAGAGAAACCAAAACTTTCCTTGTTTGGTACTGAAGAATAAGTAACTTACAATGATCAAACAATAGTAATTATTAATTTTGAGTGAATTGTAAGTATAGCTATTGAAAAATAAATTTTATTTCGTGAATTTCACAATGCGAGGAGCGATTAAGAGAAAATTGTTCAAATATTTACCGTTAAAGTCAAGGATTGAGAAATTTTACAACTCGGGACAAATTGCCTCTAAGCCGGGATTCCGGGACAGAGGTGAAAATCCGGGCTGTCCCACCAAATTCCTTGCAGCTGGTCACTACTCATATCCGACTAAATATTATAAAAATTAAAAAAAATCTTTTTGCCATAAGATGAAATATTTCCCCTAATTTATATCATTGTCTAACTGAATTTTTAGTTGAACAGTGATAAATTTTCAATTTTATATTCAGATTTGCCAAAAAACAAAAATAATATTTAATAAGTAGAACAAAATCAAGTAAAATTAAAGTCGCATAATAATTGGTTTCCTTAGGGATTTCTAGTAAAATTACCATTTGCTCTCCCAGGATTCAAATATCAAAAATATAACCAAAAAATACAATTTTCTGAAATGAAAATATTGATTTTTATGAATTTTTAGAATTACAATTATTTTCAGAATATTACATAATATTACATAATATTCATGCATATTATTACGCAATGTAATTTATCTACAAAAGTATAAAATTTTGATCTATTGTCGTAATGAAAATAAATAAAATATTAAAAAATGTTGCACTAGAATTTGGACTGAATTCCTTCAATATGATTGACAACATTTTAAACAAAACTTTAACAATAAAAATTTAGATTAAAAATGCAAATTTTTACACATAATTTTGGAATTCATTAAATAATTATTAAATAAGGAAATGTGGGATACTTGATCCCCTTTTTATTTTCTGTCTATAACTCGATGTCTTTTAATGATAGAAATTTTTAACTAGGCTGAAGTGAAGTTCATTTAATATCAAACATAAATACATAGTTTACAGAAAGTTTACATAAATGTGTTTTAGTGTCACGCAAATTTTTGTGACTCCTGCAGGGATCAAGCCTCCCAGGTAAGCCATTCAAAATGCGCAAACGCTTTTTAATCATAAAATACACTGATGATAAAGCATTTAATAAATGTTTAATATTATGTCGTATAATAAAAAGTCCACTTACCAAAAAATCAAGCCAACAGCACGTGAAAATTAAAATTAATCTACACACAATGTTCGTCGTAAACAACTCTTTGATATTTGTTTTATTTCCACGCTGGGTGTGTCAATATAGACTTCAGACGAAAAATAACCAAAAATAATGAAAAAGAGTAAAATTTGAAATGGGGATCAAGACTCTTTAGGGATCAAGTGTCCCACTTCTCCCCTATAAAATAAAAAACAAAAATAAATAAACATTAATGTAATAAAATAACATTCATATTTTATTTAGGCATGTATAATAGGGTGCATAAATTGGCTTGAGCCATTTTCTGTTTCTTTTAACAACACAATGTATTAATTACTAATTATTAATTACTAAGTATTAATTACTAATTATTAATAACATTTATTAAATTAATTAACCTAAAGTTTAATTAATTAATCTTCAAATTAATATTAGTTACATAAAGATAATCGCAACGTTATAAAAATTTATTTACATACTGGAATAAGAATTTGTTTAAACAAAATAGTATTGTTAGACGAATAGTTGTGTTTTAGACATTTGTATTATTGTTTATTTGATCACTTAAATTAATTACATCCATTAAAAATACAAAAATTTATTTCTGATCCGAACTTGTACAATTTACATATTTGATTTTATTAAATTATTTTTTAAATTATTTTTAATATTTTTAAACATATTTTAGGAAGCATGAGTTAACTTTTGAAAAGGGAATATTTATGCGCAAGCATTCAATAAATATTTTAATTTTTTTAATTTCAAACATTCTTAAATATGAATTTTACATTCTGAGAGTTAATTAAACATTTCAGTTGTGCCCTATAATATGTAATTTAAATTCATGGAAAACTAAGAAATAAACATAAAAATATAAAATTTTGCAATCCAAATAATGGTGAGTATAAATTATTTCTTTTTTATTGACCAAACTGAAATCTCCATCCCATTAGGAATCCCCAGCATCATTTCTAACAGAAATATATTAGATAAACATTTTTTGGCTCATCATATTTCCTGACAGGTTTAAATTGGACTGTAGACAAATTGAATGAAATTTTCCCCTAATTTTCCCCACATTTTGTGGTGTTCCTTTATAATGCAAATATACAATAAAAATTAGTAAGTTTGTTTTATTTCAAATTTTTATCTTGCAAAATTACAGAATTTTGGTTTTGAATTGGTTGAGTTATTTTTGGAATTTAATATTACAAGTAATAAACTATAAAAATGAGGGCTATAACCAATTTAAATGAATCCTACACTCAAATAAAAAGAATAAGTGAAAGATTAATAAAAAATATTTAATCAAAAATGTTTGTCACAAGTATGGTGAAATAATTCGATAATAACACAAACACTGATACATTTCATACACAACTTGCAATTAAAACACGACCAATAAGTATTGTAATATCAATTTAATACTAACAATATTTATTTTTATTTATTTATTTAATTTTACTATGCTATGAAATCATTCGAAGAAAAGTACATTTCTCATTTCTCCTTTGTCAAATATTCATATAAAAAATAATAATAATAAAAATAATAATAATAATAATAATAAAAATAATAAAAATAATAAAAATAATAAAAATAATAAATAAAAATAATAAATTTTATTCTATTATTTGAAAAAATAAAATTAAAGGGAAACTAATAATTAAAGAATATAATGAAATTGGTCGGGGTTTGCTCTGAAAGATGTGGAGGGTCGCATGTGGTCCACTGTCCGTAGGCCGGACACCAATGGCTTATATAACCAATCTTATTTTTTAATGAACATCACAAGTAATAACATAATCTTACCAACTAAAAATATTTTTATTCAAAAATGAAAGACATTGAGATAAATTCAACTGGATGGTCCTTTAATTTAGTTATAAATCGTTATCTTTTTTCCAAAACTCTAAAACTCACTTCCAACGATTGCCAATTCCCAATCGATTCCTGTGCAAAATCGACATTTATTCAATAAATCAAATTGATTAATTCTGGCAAGTCATATTGAATCCGACATAACAAAACTGAGCACTCCTCTAACAGCTGAATGATAAGGAATCAAACTCTGAATGATTTCCCTTGCAAATGGGCGATTTCAACAGAGAGAGAAAACCCCGATACCGATTCGAGCGGAGACGAGAGTCATGAAAACTAATTGAAAACAGATCAGTTGTCGAGAAAACAGAAAATTAAAATAAAAATTACTATATTTTCAATCAAAGCTAGATGAGAGTTAATTAAAATCCCAAAATAAGGAAAGAAATTCATAGAAGCCATATGAAAAATAGATATCCTGTTTCTTTATATAAACAGAAAGAAAACATTTTTTTGAGGAAATTTATTTTCTTTTGTAAATATAAAATAAATAATATTTTAATTGTTTCATCTCAAAAGAAATAAATCTCACATTTAATATAATAATTTAAAAATAAACCACAATTACACAATTCTTACTGTTTTTCATTTATTAATTCTATTCTATTCCAATTCTTGCCAAAATGTCATATTTTTTCTACCAACCTAAAAAATTGAAAGCTTTTTGTCAAATAAAACAATATTTATTTCGCGGCTCTATTCAAGTTTTTGATGAAAATTGAACATGGGAATTATAATTCAATCTGCTATAAACAAAATAATATGTACATTGCTTGGCGTACGTAAACATAAACACTTATTAGTGACACTGGACTAATAAATTAGGATTTATTCACACCCAAATTATATACAATTTCAAGTTATTTCCTAACTGGTGTTGTGTCAATCCTCACCAGACCACAAAAATATCACATAAATGTAACGTTCAAATCATCTGCTTATGGCAAATTTCATAAATAATAGAGAAGGAAGCCAATGATGTACATGTAAATAATGTACATGGGTGTAGACCTGCAATTGGGAAATTTATGAAAATATAATCAAAAAAAGAAAGAAAAAATTAGAGGTTAATACAAAGACAATCTTAACTTTAATAATAAGAAGAGGAAGTGAAAACATTAATAGCAAAACAAATAAACGTTGGACTAAAATTGGCAAGGGCAAGATTTAATTTACCAAGTGTAGCAAATGAAGATAAAAAATGAAGCATAAATGGTATAAAAATAAAGAGAGTAAAAGAAAGTGCCCTTTTTGATGATCCTATCTAAATGTTTTAGACAACAGAATAATAATAATAATAATAATAATAATAATAATAATAATAATAATAATAATAATAATAATAATAATAATAATAATAATAATAATAATAATAATAATAATAATAATAATAATAATAATAATAATAATAATAATAATAATAATAATAATAATAATAATAATAATAATCATAAAAAAATATAATCATTTCAAATTTCTTTCCACTATATTTAATTTAATATTAGATTAATTTCTTTCACTTTCCACGGAAATTGCAACAAATTTTCCAAAATTTATTATTCCCATAGTTTGCATTCTATATATGAACAAAACTTCCGTGAAATTTCCTCACATTGTCCAGAACATCCAAATTTCAATGATGAGAACCTAGTTCAATGGGACTATGTGTTCATCTTCCCATTATTGTTTTCGAACTTTAACGGACATTTCATTAAGTAGCAAGACTAATTAATTAAACTTAGTAATTAAAAGTAATGGAAATCTAAATAGAAAGTATAACAAATAGTCAAATGGCGTATTATAATGTCTGCGGGCAATAGATAATTCTATCAGATTAAATTTCCCTCTATTAAATGGAATTCTGTAGGTAATAAATATCATTTAGCAGACCAATTCTACTATTTTCAGAATATTTCACGTTGATAAATTGGGACTAAATATTTTAATGCGCACCTGATAAATGTCTGAGTCTAAAATTTATTAATTCTATTCCCAAAGCGAAAAGATTATTAAAAAGTTAACATCCATTTTGACGTCAGTTTTCGTAACCTTTTTTTCAAACTAGAGTTAAATTTCAACCTTAATGGGGATTTTGCAATGTCTGACTGAATTCGTCTATTTCAACGTCGAAACTTGTATTTTTTTGAATATTTTTAAATTGGCTGTTTGTTAGCTTTACTACAATGCAATAAAAATTTTCAAAATACTTATAAATTTTTAAATACAATAAAATACATTATCTATAGTTTCTAATAAACTCCCTTTTGTACAACAAATTCCTTACGTATCATTTTTATTACTAAATTGCTTATTAATTATTAATAATTTATAATAAATAATAAATAATAAACTATAAATTATAAATTATATATTATAAATAATTAAATTATAAATTATAAATTATAAATTATAAATTATAAATTATTTATTGTTAATTATTAATTCTTCCAGATTGAAATAATATTATTAATAATTATATATAACTTTGTCTTCAAATTTTATTATAAAAATATATTATAATTATTCTCGCTAAATTATCTTGATTTTATTCTAAAAGAAATGTTATATATTCTTTTACACATAAATTTTTAAAAAATTATTAACATTAATATCTTTTAATTCAAATTTCTCAATAACAT
Organism: Schmidtea polychroa; assembly: GCA_959609185.1. Taxonomy (NCBI): domain Eukaryota; kingdom Metazoa; phylum Platyhelminthes; order Tricladida; family Dugesiidae; genus Schmidtea; species Schmidtea polychroa. Next base: position 14,219 of record CAUHTR010004581.1, on the reverse strand, counting down.
TTAGACAATTGTATTCTTATCTGAATTTCGACAAAATTATGCTTAAATTGTAAACAAATGAAAAATTTCGGAAGTTTTTCATCTCTCGAAAATCTTTATATCTTACATTAACTTCTCTTTATTCCGATTATTATTCTCTCATAAGTAGTCCCACTTTATCAAGATTTTCTTAACAAATTTCCTACCGACTATCGCAATACCTGAAACCCGATTCAATCACACTAATAACTTTTTTTATTTATTCTCCTTCCAAGGCAACTATTTTCTTCACCCTTTGATTCTGTTGATTAAACTTTTCCTTTGTACTTCGAACCAAACAAATCCTGTCGCCGACCACATCTCACTCTCTTTCTCAGTGAATTCCGATTGATATTATTTTCCGTCAACGAGTCACTAAAAATCTTTTATATCACATTTTATCGATTTTATGTTCTCTGTATTGGCTAAAGTTTCTGCTATATACATTGGTATCAAAATTGATTCACCTTTTTTGAAATCGAAAATCGTTTAAAAATTCCAAAGAAATTCCAGAATCACAAATTATATTTCATTAAATCGAGCCATAAAATTAAAAAATCACAAATACAAACAAAGACAACTAGTCAATATCAAACAATTCACCAAAATTCGATTAATTGTGATTGAAAAATAATAAAAAAATCCAGAAAGAAACATCCAATTAGATACGATCTACAGAACACCACAACTGTCACAGAGCACAACAATCCAGCATACACACCCAATTAAATAAAACACACAACTCCATCACATGTTAATTGGCCGAAACACCCTTTGAATTTAAAATTCTACAAAGCGCTCACCTTTGCTGATCAGTCATCTTAACAACGTATTGTAAATTCTTTTTATTTTATACATTTTCGTGTTTATCTACGCAGTCAATATTATGTTTCTGTTATATTTCAATAAAAAAAGACTTTAAAACCTTGTCAACTTGGACGTGGAACTGAATATTACCAATAAAGATTCTTTTGACATAAATCTGATTGAAAATAGGTTTAACAAAGAATAACATGACACAAAAGACATACATAAAATACAAAAATAAACCTATCCAGTTATAGTTTGAGAACCTTTTTAGTTTTTTTTTAAATGTGAATACAAAACTTAAACAAATCAAATAAGAATCGTCTTTCTATCAGATTTACAATATAATCTTTGGGAAACAAATTACGAACGGTAAAGTTCTTCTTTAATTTCATTTACTATTATTTTTTCTTTTTATATTTCATATATTAATTAATTTTATCAATTAAGAAAAATGTCTTCCAAGAAAATGTTTTGTGGAAATTGAAAAAGAAAGAAGATAAGCCAGTGAGAAAGTATACATATAAGAAGGGGGTTCTCAATAAACAACTTCAAGAAAACATCATAATCGAAAATATTCATGTAATATTTGTATTGTTTGTTTTAATTCTTTTATATAAAATATTTTTTAAATTTATAAAAGTATGCAATTTTTAACCTAATTAAAATTTCTCTCCATAATGCAACAGAATTAAACCCCCCCCCCTCACAAAATAAATCAAAAAGTAAAATTGCACATTTTCGTCAGAAAAAGCATCATAATATAAATTTAACTTTGACTGACAATGTATACTTTTACTCTATAATAAAAATTTACAAAAATCTCAACTTTATGACACGATATAATGCCTACTTATTAAATTAATAACTTTTTCAAATCTTTTTTTACATTTATTATCCCACCAGATAAACATTGCTAAGTATTCTTCGAATAAATTTCCATCAATGCCTTTCATTTTTTTTTGACGATATTTTTGTTTTGCCTAATACGATTCAATAAACTGGGTATGAACTCCGGTTCTTGGATCCGCTAAATGTAAACTATGGTATATTGAATATACTATATTCTATGATGCTCTAAACCAAGATCTTGGATGTTATTATAAGCAGCCCAGCAATTCGTATAAATAATTGATCCATCTTTTCTTCTTTTTACGGGTAATAATAATTCATCTGCAGATTTTCCTTCGACTAAAGTCCAATACCCCCTTTCAGGGATATAAATTGTATCAGCAATACACACAACCCGAAATTCTTGAGTTGTGGGTCAACCACGATTATATTTCGGTTTGTGCCTAAACAACGATTTATCGCAATTCAAAACAACACCTTCACCGCCCAAAACAATCGGATTTTCATCATAGTATCGCTTACAAAGTTTTCGAAGAAGCAAGAGTTTTTTCCACAGTCGAGCTCGTTTAAAACATCGACTGATTGAATTTCCTGCGAAAACTTCCAAAAAATCTTCAGATATCCTTTAAACTTATCTTGATCGTTTCTAGAAAACTCTCCGAACGAATGCTTCTAGTAGTTTTATAATAATCACTAGTGTTGTAACATTTAAAAACTACTTTATCGTAATCCTTTGAGCATTCAGATTGCTGCATCACCACATGTCAGGGTACGTTTTAATATTCTCAATTGTTTTTCGGAAGAGAATAGCAAAATGTTTTCTGTGAACGTAAACAGAGGTTTTTAAAAATTTTCATCAGTTTATTGGTGAAATGCCATCGTAAATGCCTATTTTTGAGTCTTCTGAACATTGCTCTTCATCATCATCAAGTTCATTATCTGATTCAAAAATGAAAGCATCTTCAGTGCCATCCAAAGCATTGCTAATGCAGCACTTTTGAAATAATTTTTTGATCATTTTCAGTGGAGTTGTATCTCATGGAATTTTAAACCGCTAGGCCAATGCATGACTTCTTCAAATTCCCACCTTTTGTTGATTCACTTATTCGAGAAATCATCCATTCAAACTACATGTTTCTTAACTCGTCTTTAAAGATTTGTTCAGGGAAAAGTCCAAAGACTGCGAAACTGAGGTTAATCCGCCAGGAATTACTGCCAATGAAGTCTTGATTTTCTTGGCCAATTTCTTCACATCTTTTTGTGTGTGCTAAACATATCCCAAATAAGAATCCCAATTTTCATACATCCAGTCTTTTGGGTGTGTACAAATAAGAACAACACTGGGAAATTTATTGTCCTTAGGCAGTGTTTTTCTTTATAACAGGTGGAAGCTTAGATCCATCTGCCAAACAAAATAAAATCACTGTGAAGTGGAATTATTCATGCTCAGTTCACAGTTCTGTTACATGGAAGATCAAATGTAGTTGGTATTTCATCCATATTTCCAATCTGTGAAAGATCAAAGTTGGATTCTTTTCGAAGTTTTATTATAAATCTCTGAAATGACTCAATTTTCTTTTCCAGATCTTTGGGAAGTTTCTGGGCAATCACGCCTGTTCATGAATCTTGTACACCAACTGTACAAGTTTGAAATTTTTAGGGCACGCAGTCTAATAAAACCTTTTGTCACAATATATCCACTTTGGCGGCATTAAGTAACAAATTCACTAAGACCTTTTTCAAGTTTGGAAAATTTGGCCATTCTAGTACAGCAAGGTTTTTTTGCTCTAGGAATTTCCTCTAAACTGTTTTTCCTTTTCTTCCATTCTCTTACTTGCTTTTCATCGACACCAAATTCACGAGCTGCTGCACAATTGCAAAACCAACAATTTGAAGTTTAAAGGCTCAAAACGCATTTTACTGACTTCGATAAGCAAAAAAATTATCTGATTCAAACAAATCAATTAGTAATTGACATTTTACATTTATTATCAATTAATTATTGAATCATAATTATATTTTAATTAAATGTAATTTCGAGTATCAACTTTGAAAAAAAATGAATCCAAAATTATTTGGCCTTAATAAAAGAAATTTAATAAAAATATAAAAATTCACAATTTACCTTTTTTTCCTATTTCTTTGTAGTTCTCACTGAAAATTAGTTGATTAAATATTTGATTTGATGGAGATTTTTTTGTTTAATTATTTGAGTTTAACATTTTCCCTTTAATTATATTGAAATTTAGAGTTGATGTTGATGAATTTATTTAAACAAAAAATGTATAAAAGCTATTTTCAATGATAACTAAAACACATGACAATGGAATGGAGAAAATGAAAACGTTAAAACAATGTTTTCGAGATATATATTTTTATTTTACATTCACATTGACATTTCCTTTCCCGAAAATTATTTTTTATATTGTAGTAATTGTAGTTGCATATTATAATATTACTCGAATATCTCTCATTGAACAATCAACGAATCATCTCTGGTTGCGTAAATATGCCAATGTTTCTTAGTTGTTGAAGAAACAACAAATATAATATTAAAACAAAATTGATTAATAAAAATTAAAACATTAATTATATAAACAACCTAAAATAAATATTATAATTAAATTTATTTAAATAAATAAATTCTATTATTATTTTTGTTTTTGAAAATTAAAGTCTTCAAATCAAAATTTAGTAATTAAATTCTTATAATTAAATTTTACATAAAATACTATAAAAATCTTTGAGATTAGAGGAATTTTATATTTTCAAATATATTAGTGTATTTAGCGTATCTTGTACCCACTAGAATTATGAATTATCAAAGCATATTATTTTCAGTTTTCTATATCTTCTGAGTTTAAAAATAATTTTTGGACATCGGATATCCAGTGGCGTACCGTGAGGTTCTTGCGCCTGGGGGCAACTGAGAAATTAGCGCCCCCTTATATATATATATATATATATATATATATATATATATATATATATATATATATATATATATATATATATATATATATATATATATATATAATTTATTTTTAAAGAAAAACAGGTTTAACAGATTTTAATAAGCGTATAAATAATATTTATTGACTTAGACAAAATACAGTTTAACATTAAATATTAATTCTTCTGGCTTTTGTCGTGGCAAAAATATCTATAATCTCATTAAAATCAATTTTTTCAAACATTTCTGAATGCACGCACATCTATTCTAAGAAACTAATGAAGTAATAAAAAATATATTAATCTCTTAGATCTTAAGAATAATTTTTTACTTAATTTTTGTTCCAAATTGGCTTCCCTAATTTTGCGCCCTCTAATTTTGGCGCCCGGGGACATGTCCCTCCTGCCCCCCCCCTAGTTACGCCACTGCGGATATCAGAAGTTGTAATTTTTATATAATATTTATATAAGGGTTATCTTTGATTTAATAAATATGCCAATATTTTAGGCCGTTTTACTTTAAATTATTTTGGTACGGCCTTTTTTAATTATTATTTTAAAATTTAGTCAAAATGAAAAAAAATTAAATAGTGGAAAAAATAAATATTATTTTTAAATTATAAGATAACGCAAATCAAACATTCTTTTCACGATATATTTCGACAGTTTTCCTGTCATCATCAGGAGGGATATAATAACTTATTAAATTAAGGATTTTAAACAAATTTATTAAAAATTTTTTTATTTATAAAAACAATAATTATTTTTAAAAAATTATACTTAAATTAATATATTATTTCTTTTACAATTTTATCATTTAAAATTTAATTTAATAATTAAAAAATTTTTATTAATTATTTAATTTAATACAACAATCAATACATACAATATAAAAGAAACCTATTTAAAAACTTATTTAAAAACACTCAAAACACAAGTATTTACTGCATTCTGCACATTAATTTTCGGATTCAATGATTAATTTTACAATCCTTATTGTGCTCACCAATATGGGTCAAAGCCTTCGGTCTACAATGTTCTCGAGCTCGAATACAGAGATGACGGGAAGTCTCTCCAATGTATGTGGCATTACACCCATTACATGTAAACTGATAAACGAGATCGGAACACAATTGCCATGTATGTTTAACTAATTATTTTTAAAATTTAATAATTTAAATACATTTTTAAATTTAAAGCTGTCAAAGAAAAAATGTTTTTACGATCAACAAGATCTTTTTTATTTATCCTTTTACTTACCTTTGATATTTGTTTTCTTTTCAAATTAATTTTTTTTCTTTCGACTAAATTTTAAAATAATAATTAAAAAAGGCAATACCAAAATTTTGTGTTAAATATGAAAGAGATAAAAATTCATCGATAGTCGAATTGAAGATGAATGAAATTTGATTTACGGTTTAAACAAAAAATACATAAGATAATAAAAGCCGATTTGAAATATTTGATAACTTGTGAAATAATTTGTATTTATTAAAATCTCTATATGGAAAATAGACGAACATACAGACAAAATTTGTCCACGTCATATGAGAAAATAACAAATAGTAACTTATTTCTTCCTCCCTATCATTTGATTTGCTGTGAGGAAAATGCTAAATATTTACTATTATTAAAACATTTTAGGCTGAATTCAATTTGAAACAAATGAATACGAAAGCAGATACTCCAAATCAACTAAATGAGCCTGATGATGTTTCTAGACAAACTGAAGTTTTGGTACAAAATTCTAAAACTCAAGTAAAGTCTCCTCCAAAATTAAGGATACCAAATAGAGACAAAGTTATTCAAGAAGAGCGAAATAAACATGTCGCTATAAGAAATCGCAAGAGAAATTTGCCGAAATTTATAATTTTGCATTATTCTCCTTTTAAAGCAGTTTGGGACTGGATTGTACTTCTGTTGGTATTGTATACGGCGGTGTTCACACCGTACACCACAGCCTTTCTATTAAATGAAAACAAGGTAATAAATAGGATTACATTGCTTTTTTGTCTGTATTATTGGTTTTATAACAGACAAAAGCTCAATTGAACAAAAACCCAAAAACTCGAACGAGTTCTGTATCAGACAATCAAGCCGGACCGTTGGTGATCATTGACTTGATTGTCGATCTCATTTTCATAGCAGATATTCTTATTAATTTCCGTACGACCTATGTTCATAGTGGTGAGGTCATATCGGATCCACAGAAAATCGCCCGAAATTACATAAGAGGATGGTTTCTATTAGACGCCTGTGCCGCAATTCCATTTGATCTTGTAGTATTTGGTTCAAGTGGGTCAACTGATGTAAGTAAATGGGATTATTTATTATTTATTAATTAATTAGAATTAATTTTATTAAAACCTTATATAATTTGTGACGCTTTACTTTAATAACCATTTAGCCATTCAGATGAAAAATGAGAAATCTTGCACTTTAGATGCCAAAAGATCTTCCGCTGAATTTTTTAATTTTATTTCTTTCATCATGAATAGAAATTAAACATTTAATAGAATTTAAATCCTAAATAAAGTATAAATTAGTTTTGTCAGAAGAATTACAAAATGTTAAACAGCGTAAGGTTTTGTGATACTCAGTGAAAGTCCCAATAGTAGACTAGTTTTGAGCTTTTGGCTCTCATCTGTACTATGCAGGAGACTCAAAGATTTTTTATACCAGGTGAATAACACACATTCACAAATAACATACTTACCTGGCGCGGAGAGAAATCATCGCGCCTCCTGCATAGTGCTGATGAGAGCCAAAACTCGAAACTAGTCTACTATTGGGACTTGTACTGGGTATCACAAACCTTACGCTGTTTAATTAATAAATAAATTAAAAAGATTGTGTTTCTTTATTTAATTAAATTTTTAAATATTATTTTAATGAGAAAATATTTAAAATAATGTTTGATAAATAATTTTTAAAACACAGAAAAAATAAAATAAATATGTAAGTATTTCTAGTTCCTAAATAAATAATATAAATAATATAAAATAATTATATCAAATAAAAAAAATAAAAAATTTGGATTATATTAAATTACCAAGCAATCGTAAAATGTCTGTTTCTTCAAAATAATAGAAAAATAATAACAAAATATAATTTGTTTAAAATCTATTGTAATTTCTACTTTTGTTGTTTATATAAAATAAATGATATCAAATATGTTCTATTTGAATAAAAATTTCTTTTCAGTCATGTTGTATATTAATTTTTTTGAAGAGATACGGACTAATGCAAAATATTTTATGTAAATTTGGCACAAAATGAGTTTGACATGTCTACAATAAATGAATAAATTCTTTAACCATTTGAATACCAGCGTGACCTATGGGCCCAGAGCAAATTTCTCCGAAAATATAAGATACAGATCAAATGTTTTTACATTATTATTTTGAACTTATAATAACGAACATTTTGAGACATAAAACAAATCGTTATCATATTCTGATTGTCAGGTAATTGAGTTACAATTTTAAAAATAGTCCTTTTTCAAAGTGAAATAAAACATTGAAGTTGAAGGAAAAATTTCATTACTTTATTTGAATTCGAAGATCTAGATGATTGGACAGATGGAGATCTGGATCCGACAATTCATACATTTTCTGAACCACATCTGTGCATTGAAATTAAACTAAACCCAATCGCTATATTTGATATATTTTTTCGATGAAGAAATAATGAATCACATCGTGAGTGAAACAAATTTATATCAAAACCAGAACAAAATATGCATCAAAAAAAAATTTTTAAAAAATATAAAAAAAAAAAAAAATAACAAACGAGGAATTGTATTCTTTCTTTGTATTCTTTCTTACCGAAATGTTATCCAAAAGGGAAATGAAAGACTATTGGCCATTGGATCCATTACTTCTAACTCCATTATTCAATCGACATATGCCAAGGAATCGATTTTATGATATTTTGTGATGCCTTCACTTCAGCAGTAGTCGTTAATGATTAAATGATTATCATGAAGTAATCTTCCAAATAAATTTACTTTAGTTGAAAAAAAAATTCGAGACTCAAAGGGTTAAACTAACACTTGATAAAAAATTCGTGATTATCTAACATGAAAAATAAAATAAGTTTTTGTTTTAATTAATAGTTCACAAAGTAATAAAATGTTTTTAATTTTACACATTTTTTTATAAATTCGTCATAAAAAGATGAATAATTTAATATTGGTTATTTGACAAAAAAAATTCAGAAATTTCCTTGGATAAATCAAGGCAGCGTTAAATACTGGGAGAAAGTAAATACAAAATGTCATAAAGTTGAAAATCTAATAATTCGTTGAGTAAACTGTTGGCAACTTTATGTTTCCGTGTACCAGTTGCAATTTTAGTACGTCGTCAAGTATAGAAGGATTTCACTGACATTTCCCAATTTTCAATTTCCTCAACTCTTATTTCAATGAAAAAATAAATAGTTATCATTTATTTATATTAAAATGATTTATTTATGAAGTCAATGGGTATTTTTTATTTATGTTGTTTTTATATTATATATAAACAAAAAATTTGTTAAATTCAAAAATAACACTGAACTGATTATAAAACCAAAAGTTGAAGGAAATAACTTTTTCTATAATTTTGTGGTTCTAACACGTAAAAATATTATAAAATATAATTGAATTAATTGAAATTAATTATTAATCTTAACAAAAATTCATTTTTTAACATCATTAAAATATAAAACAAACATTTTTTCATATGCCATCACAATCTTCGTTTCAAATAATTTGTTTTAATCTAATTCTATCAATAATAATTAAATTAAATAAAAGAGAATTTTCAAGGAAACTTTTAATTATTAAAACTGATTATTTTTATTATTAGATAAATATTTGATTTTGATAAAGGTTGTTAAATTCTTTAACAAGGAATTTTGGGATTAGGTACAAACATTTCTCGAGACCCTTGTAAATATGATTAAAATTAAGAATTTTTTATATATAACATAATAAATAGTTAAACATATAAGGCAACGATTTAATTTTAAGAAACGCCAATCAAATATTCTTTTCACGAAATATTTCGACAGTTTTCCTGTCATCATCAGGTGGGATATAATAACTAAATAAATTAAGGATTTTTAAACAAATTTATTAATTGTATTATTATTAATTATATAAAAAAAATTTTTAATAAAAACATTTCATTCATTTTTTAAAATTATAATTCCAATAATATATTAATTTTTAAATTTTAACATATTGAATTGAATTTATTAATTTATTAATTAAATTCAATATGTTAAAATTTTAAAAACATATATATTATTTATATAAATATATAAATTTTTTTTAAATAATTTATAATGAATACAATTAATAAACTTGTTTGAAAATCCTTAATTTATATAGTTATTTTATCCAACCTGATGATGACAGGAAAACTGTCGAAATATATCGCGAAAAGAATGTTTGATTAGAGCTTTCTTATATATAAAATAATACCATTCTTATTAAAATTACCCTATCAATAATTATGTATGTTAGAAGACTTTGGAGGCATAAGATTTCTTAATATCAAAAATCTTATTATCCCCACGGAGGAAGTAATTATATTGTAAGTATCTTGAGCAAGATAAAAACATGCACACATAATACAATATCGCTCATTTGACATTTAGCCATACATTACATAATCAGTAATACAAATCCAACATGCAATAATATTATTTTAAACAGGTATTATTTACAGTTATTCTACAATGTAAATTATAAAAATTACAAAATTAAATATTGCAATAGCAAACTGTAATATTTACAAACAACTGAGTAGGCCTCATTTGGTTTCGTGTTTAAATTATTACAGAAATTTTGTGAATACATTTAAATACAGGGAAAAAATTACATAGCCACATTATTACTATTATTAATAAGCCGACTATAACATTATTTCAACATTGTAGGACTCGCCTATTTTAATGAAAGATTATTCTAATATTTGTGCTAGTTTCTTCAGAGCCCAACTATAAACGGCTCGAGGCACATTGGACTACTTTTGTAACTCATAATTACGCCCATAAACTGTACCGACTCTTTTGAAATATGGCGAAATGTTCGGGTTACTTTAGAAACTTAATATTTTACTATCACATTTTCTTTATTTTACATACTATAATTGTATATTTGAAACAACATTTAATCCATGTTTTACTTGTCTTGCAATAAAACATTTTTCAAACTGATACAAATTTCTGTAGCGTTTCTCTCAGCTGGTAACTCATTCATCCGAAAATAGATAGTGAATAAGTCTGGATATTATCGTCCTAAATGTAACATTTCGCTAGGATTCTGTAATTATAGAGATCGTTTTATATTTTTATTACTTTACCGAGAACAATTTAATAAAACTAATAGTTTACAAGAAATAATATATTCAACAATTTATAATATATTGATTAAATGACCTTGAAACATACATTTTCCTTCATTTTTTTTCACTTAAAATATTTATTTCAAATGAATTTGATAAAACAAATTTATTTTAATCGATATTACAACTGTTAAAAGATTACATTATATTCAAACCCAAACCAAAACATACATTTGTAACAATATTTATTTTGCTTTCATTTACGTAACCTAGAAAATAGATCATTATTGCACCTTTTCCAAATTCAATTTGCTATAAACAGAAAATTTGGACATATTATCTTAAAGTGATATTTTTTGTGGTTTCAGAGAAAATACACCAATACGTAATTAACTAAAAATTGTAAGGTTATTTTTCATCATGTATCATACACATGCATGCTTACTTTATTTAATTGTACACACAAACATTCCTGCATCATTCATCAAACATCAAGGTGACTGTGATAAAGTTAGCTGATTGGTTTATTATAAATGATTATTATTTCATCTTACATAAACAATTAACACTTTTTGCATAGCTGGAGTATAAAACTATTTAGGACAAATGTATACAATGCGTTTGTTAGACAACTATCAGTTCTCCAGTAATATTTGCTATTTTAACAATACATAATACAAAAACAATACAAATTAGTTAATCAAAAGATATCTACAAACAATAAAATAATAAATGTAAAAGTTAAGAGACAAAAGAAAGTGTTTTTTATTAGAATTTCATCTATGTAATTAAAAAACAATATTAAAAGCTTAAATTTGGTAGAATAATTTGTACCATATCTTCCATTTTTGTAATAATTATTAAAACATCTCCTATAAAACATATTTTCACAAAGGTTTTAATTTTTACATCATATCAAAAATTTTATTATTATTTGACTGTTTGATCTTATATTCATGTAATAGTACTAAAGCAATCTCGAATAAAACAGGAATTGCCTCCAACAGAAACAGAACAATATTATTTACTCAAAATCTCAATTTGATTTTGAAAATAACAAGTAGGATTTGTACATTCCCAATGTAAACGTAACCAAACTAGTTAGAGAACAGAGGGTACCATAAATACAATACACCTCAAGACAGATAGATTCTTGCAAACTACTTCATTTTATTGCAAAACTCAATTTTACAATTTTACCAATGAATATTGTTCAGATTTCCAAGATCCGAGGGAGAAATTTCGATTCCAGCAAGGATTAAAGATTATAACTACACCACGCCAAAACATCATATATTCCTTCGTCACATTTACTACTTAAAAATGTCATTGAAGCTATGTAAAAACTAAGATCAATTTTGAAGGGTTAATAATAATTTGGATAGGAAATACTAAGATGGTTTTATAATAATAATCTTTGCTACACCAAACACCACTGAGATACGTTTTCTGTTATATAAGAAAAAATCAATAATCTAACATTATAGAAACATACAAAACTTACTTAGATTTCACGCTGATGTTCTCATTAATAGTGCAATCAATCATTTTAATGTGGTAGAAAAATTAAATACAGCACACAAACATAAAATATACTAAAAAACACAAGCAAATATTCGATATACGGAAATGCGCCGCTTAGATACGTTTCTATACTAACTTTATTTTAGACAATTTTTAGAAAAAAAATGATCGCTGAAAATGTTTTAAAATGTATTTTTAAATAAACTATTGTCATGAAAATGACGAAATATCATAGTAGGAATTATTTTTGAGTTTAAATTAAGTTAAATATCTAATAGAATTTCTGATATTTGTTTTAGAAATATTTTAGAAAAATACATTTTAGGTGATTGATTTAATTATTTAATTATAATTAATAATTGATCTGACTTACATATCGAAATAATTCTTAAATAATTATAAAATAAATTTCATAAAATTCCTAAAAACCTGAAAATTAATTAAAAATAATTTATAATACAAATGCTTACTAAAAGTAATATTTAAGAACTTGAATAATGATCTCATATCTATATGGATCAAAATTCAAGCCTTAATATTTACATAAAATTACCTGAAAGCCATTTCAAAAATGGCTAAAATAAATTTCTAGAAAAATGAAATGTATTAAATTGTTGAGTCAATTAAATGAGACCAATTGGTGTACACGGTAACCACCCTATAGGAAATGATCTCAGTGGCGTTTGGTATATAAAATCAAAATACATATACATGCTTGTCTGTCAGAAAACCCACACAAAACGGTGAATAGTATTGACATGACCATTGTATGTTATTCAAATTGTCATTTCTAGATCAACTATACCATTTTCAACTTTCAACTTTTATATTTGCAATCACAATCAAGGGAAATCGCTCAAAGTCACAGGCTTGAATATGATAGTACTTATAGCATGGACCGATGTATGTGAGAATGTCAAGTGCCAATGATCCATCAAAATTGTTCATCATCGTCGATTCATCAACAAGACACTAAAAATATATGAAGCTTATAATTATTATATGTTGTTAATATGCAAAATTATGGTCAAATTCTTGTTTATGCACCATTTGATATTTAAGAAACTTTCAAGAAAATAAATAATTTGTTTAAATATATCTTTCTAATGAGAGTAAACGAGTTGTATATTTGTTATGGGCTAGGATAAATATTTATTATTTCTACTAGAATTTCCCCATAAATATCCTGATTATACATTTTCAAACCATTTCACAATAAATTTTAATAAATCTTATTAATTCAAAAAGAAATTTGTTTAAATTTCTTTGATACTCTCCTTAAGAATTTTTACAATTTCAAATAAATTGAATTTTCGAATGTATATCCTGGTTTCCTTATTTTTATAATAATACTTACATTGTTAATCAAATTTTGCCCCCTGGCTAAGCAATCTGCTGGCAGCAATATTCAGGTAAATTGGTAGGATGAGAAATGATTTTCTAAATTTTCAGATATCACGAATCTCTGGGAGAGATTCTGATAAAGGCACTAGAAACAGTTGGAGAAAAAGCCGATTCGTCATGGTTAAATCATGCTTGATTGAACTTTAAGGGAAATCAAGAGATAAACTTAAATTTAATTTTATAATAGTTATTTATTTATTAAAATTATAAATAAATAAATATTTTTATTATTAAATATTTTTGCAGACTATGACAAGCACTGGAGTGTTGAAAACGGCAAGATGCTGTTTTTAATGGCACATTTACGTGGTAGCCACTGGTTGGCTT